>CM038233.1:7943883-8041798 GCA_021442155.1 Cymbidium sinense | reverse complement strand
CGATGGTGGTTTTGATCTTGTTGAAAACTTGGTAGGTAAATGCATCTGAGATGAAATAATGTGAATCAGTTTCCCATAGACAACTTTAAAATTTTTATTTTTATTCAAAATTGTTTCAATATCTCTAATTGCATCGTACCAAATATTATAATATTTATTTGATATTTAAATTTTATATAAAAAATATTTTGTTTATTTATTTATGAAATGAATTGAGTAATATTATATCATTTGTGCAAATTAGGCAAAACATTGATTATGTAAACTTAACTTAAAAAGCATAAATTTAGTAAAGGGTGTAAATGAGTTAAATCAAATTTGAGTCGGCTAAATTTTTAAAATAGACATATTTTTTTAATCGTAGCAATTTAGGCATTAAAAATTTTTTTTTTTAAAAAAATAGCAATGTCTCGACAATTTGGCGGATTGGAGAGAGAGAGAGACTAAGATATATATATATATATATATATATATATATATATATATATATATATATATATATATATAAATAAATAAATAAGTATATATGCATTAATAATTAAATAATTAATTAATTAATTAATTAAATTTTTAATATATATATATATATAAATAATTTTTTTTTATTTGCGTGTTTTTATATGCATTAATAAATAAACAAATAATTAATTAATTAATTTTTAATAAATAAGTATATATATATATATAAATAATAATTTTTAATATATATATATATATAATAATTTTTAATGCATATATATTTCACATGATTAAAGATGAATTAATTATTATTTATTTATTTATATATTTATATTTTTTTGTTATTATTATTATTTTAGACTTATTTCTTTTTTTCCTTTCTTTTTTAATTTATAAATCTTCATAATTTTTAATAACTTTTATATATTATTTTCTTAATTTATAATATCAAAGTTATTAAAAATTATGAAGATTTATAAATTAAAAAAAGAAAAAAAAAAGAAATAAGTCTAAATAATAATAATAACAAAAAAATATAAAAAATATAAATATATAAAAAAATAAATAATAATTCAACTTTAGTCACGTGAAATATATATGCATTAAAAATTATTATATATATATATATATAAATATATATATATATATATATATATATATATATATATATATATATATATATATATATATATATATATATATATATATATATATATACTTATTTATTTATTAAAAATTATTTATTTATTTAATTATTAATGCATATAAAATGCATAATAAAAAATATTTATTTTATTTATTTTATTTATTATTTATTTATTTTATTATTTATTTTTATTATTAATGCATATATACTTATTTTTTTTATTAATTAATTTTTATTTTTATTTATTTATATATATCTTTATATATATCTCTCTCTCTTCGCAACGTAAATAAAAAAAAAAACTCTTCTCTCTCTCTCTCTGCTACCAAAACAAAACAAAAAAACAAAAAATCCATGGCTCTTTATGACGACTGGGTCTATTTTCTTAAAAAAATTTTGATCTTTAAATTCTAATTACGATTAAAAATGTGCCTATTTTAAAAATTTAGCCAATTTGAGTCACTCTTAACTTAATTAATCAATAAAATGAACTCAAAATAGAGCTTTATTCTATAAATTCAACTTGGTTCACAAGTAGGGTTGTCATAAAAGCTCGTTGTTCGTAAATAGCTCGTGTTAAATAATTAAATCTGTTGTTTTGTTAACTGCGGCCAAACATAAACAAATATGTCAAGCTCCATTTATAAACGAGTCGAATACGATCAACATCTTGTTTGTTCGGTTCTCGAATTAGCTCGAAATTAATAAATTTATTTAAATATATTTTTTAAATTTTATATAAAATATATTTATATAATCATATAAATAATATATTATTAATATTTTGTGTTATATAATTAAGTTAATTAATAAGAATTTTATGGATTTAAATTTATGTTTAATAAAAATTTTAAACTAAAATTAAATAGTTTAAATCATGTCCATTGAAAATGTAATCAACGATTATTTAGCTTTTAACATTTAACCCTATGTATAAAACTCAACAACGAATCTGCTCCTACGGTTCTACTCGCTCGAGGCACAATTCATAAACCTAATATCCTCTCCTCGCTATCTGCCAGACTGCGACTGCAACTCTGAGAGAGGCCTCGCTCAAGTTTGGTTTTGGTCATCCCCGCTACCTCTCACCTTAAAACTTTTGAGCCTCCATTCTATGTTTGTACATCTTCCTCTTTCTTATTCATTTCTCCTTTTAGAATTCAATTGATGATTCTTTTTAGTTATCTTTCTCAATTTTTTTAATAATGATTATACTAGTTTTATTATGCATAACTACAAGAGTTGTATTTCTAGGATTTGTGGGTTTGATTCCTTTGAAAGTTTCATCTGTGTGAGTCGTGTGACTGTGTTTCTCCTTTAAGGTTACATGCGTGACTAAAATTTCATCCTAGAAATTTTTGTAGTAATGATGATTACATGAGTTTTATAAAACAAAATTATATGGATTGTTGAGCTAGGGTTTTCGAATTTGGCTCCTTTGGGAGTTTCTTCTGCATTTTTATTTTTTTATCAGCAAATGTTGCATCTTAGAAGCCTCGTTGCCAATATTTATACTATTTTATTCTGCGGGTTTTATGTTGCACCTTCAAATGCTCTATGTTGTTCTGCAGACTGCAGCTTAGATCTTTTATTTGGCTTCTTCAAGTATCTTATGTAGTTATTGATTTTGTTTGATGGTGATGATTTTAAGTTGTTGTGAATCAGTTATGTCAATGAATTTTTTACTATTGGCACTCGAATCTATGCAACATTGGTAGCTTATTTATAATTTATGGGTTTTGGGAGTAGTGTGAATTGCTTTTACAAATTACAACTCACTTAATTAGATTTGTCATTGATGTGTATTGGAGATAATCAGTGATTAGATGTTGGTGCTTGTTTCTTGTGTGATGTGAACTCATCATGCTTATGAGTTATATTATGATAGTTTTTTTTCAACTTTAGCGAAATGATAAATATATGTTACATCCTTGAGCATATATAATGAAATGTAATTTTTTAACTAAAATGATCATATGTTTCATCGATTTGCTTATTTCTTGATAGAGGTTTTAGGTTTGATAGTTTATGTTGTTTTATTTTATGCAATGATAATTTTCATGCAAAATATTTTAGTGAATATATATGGACTACTTATCTTAGTCATTATACTAATGGTGTTATGATAATTGGTAAACACCTATATGTTATGGATTTCAATTTGTTACTTTTACTTAAAAAAGATTACATATTATGATAAACACCTAGTATGGAGAGCGTATGTAGTCTTAACTCATATTTTTTTATTTACCGTATTATCATGTCTACTGTGGATCTTTCTCAATCTAGTAATGATATAGTAGTAGGAGCTGGATATGGCAATGAAATTTCAAATATTTCTTCATAACATGTTGAATCAAAGGCAAATGTACTTGAGACTACTAGTAATAAAGTCAAATCTAAGAAAGATAGAAAGAAAAAAATTACAGTATAAGAGTATTTTATAGAAACCATTATATTTAAGGGAGAATACTCTTTTTGCATATGTTGTCGCACAAAATTTCATAAATTCAAAACTGGCACAACTTCACAACTCCTGAGACATGTGAGAGAATGTGAGAAAATCAAGGCCAAGAATAAATAAGTTGTTGAATTGCTAGACAAAAGGCAAAAAAGATTAAATTTTATGTCTTTTAATGCCAATTTAGAAATTGAGATTCCAATAACTCATGACCCAAAAAATTATAATCATTTTTAGATAAGGAAAATAATTGTAAAGATGATTTATTGTATCATTTATGATTGTTGAGAATACATGGTTTAATATTTTGTTGAAAGTGTTGAATCACAATTATAAGATGGTGTCTAGAAACACTATCAAGAGTGATTACATGAAAGTATATGAATGAAAAGAGAGATTAGAATCATTTCTTAAGAGTATTCATAGAATTTTCTTGGCATTGCTAAACTTCAAATCAAACAATGAGATATATGTGTTTAATGATTCACTATATTGATGATTCTTGAAACTACATAAGTGAATCATCAGCTTTATTGAACTTGAACCTCCACACACTGGTATATTTGTTTGTGATGCAATATGTGATTGTTTATTGAATTATAATCTGCAGGACAATGTGTCCACTATCACATTGGATAATGCTAGTAACAATGATATTGTTTCATATGCATAAAAGTTAACTTTCAGTCTAGAAGAAATTTATATTTTCAAGGACATTTCTTCCATGTTAGATGTTGTACTTACATCTTTAATATAATGGCTCATGATGGACTCAGAGATGTTCAACAAATAACTCATAAAATCAGAGAGATAATAAAATACATTAAAAAGTCTCCTTTAAAGTTACATAAGTTTGTTGAAGTGGCAAAGCAACTAGGGATCTCCACTTCAAAGGGTTTATGTATTTATATTCCTACAATATGAAACTCCACTTATTTAATGCTTGAGTCATATTTTACTTACCGCAATGTGTTCAGTCATTATGTAGCTCGAGATGCTAATTATAAGTGGTTGCCTTCTGAAATTGAGTGGTGTAATTATGGGCAGATTAGAAAGTTTCTTTCTATTTTTTATAATGCGACTAAAATGATTTCAGGTTCTTCTTATCCCACTACAAATATCTTTCTCCCTACTGTCATGCATGTAAAGAAACTACTTATTGAAGAATACAATTCATTAGATGAATTCATCAAGCAAATGACTACTGTGATAAAAATTAAATTTGATAAATATTAGAGTGAATGCAATTTACTCATGTTAGTGGTTGATGTACTTGATCCACATTTGAAAATGAAATTCATTACTTTCACATTTCCTAAAATATATTCTAGTTAAAGAATCCAAGATTAAGAGTGTTGAGGATATCATTTAGAAATCAATATTAAGTAGATATTATTAATTCAAGTTCTTCAATTCCTAGTGGATCTTCACAACTAGTAGTTGATGTATCTTTTTCATCAAATTTAGACTGTATGCTATGATTTTGTTATTGCTTGTGGTTCTATTCAACCATCAAAATGATTTATAAATTTATTTGAAGAAGAGATTATACTAATGTAATAATGATTTATTTAATGTTCTTGAATGGTGGAAGATGAATACTCTCAAATATTCAACTTTATCCAAAATGATTAAGGATGTTTTAACAATTCTCATAATCACTATTGCATTTGAATCTGCATTTAGTGCTGGTGGTAGAGTTCTTGATGATTACATGAGCTCTTTATCTCCAAAAATAATAAATACACTTGTTTGCACGACAAATTGGATCAGAGACATTCAACCCAACATAAAAAATCTTTTGGTAGTTTTCTAATTAAAAGTAATTTATTTATAAATTTGATAAATTTCATTCTCTCATTATCTATTTTTATTTCAGCAAGAGTTAATGGAGGAGGCGAATCTTTATATAAAACTTTCAGAATATGTTTAGTAATGGATCAGAGACATTCAACCCAACATAAAAAAAAGTTTTCTAATTAAAAGTAATTTATTTATAAATTTGATAAATTTCATTCTCATTATCTATTTTTTATTTAGAGTGAATGGAGGAGGCGAATCTTTATATAAAACTTTCAGAATATGTTTAGTAATGGAGAAGGAGACTAAGCAACAATATATCATCTTGCATTTACTCTTCTTAATCTAATTTTCATCTATACTTTATAATCTGGACAATTTTATCTTAGTTGCCCGTGATGGTAATTTGTGGTAACTTTGGCAGTTTGGCCGAAGACTATGGTTGGCTGCTATAATTATGTTTATTGGTTTCAATTTGTGATTATTCTGTTTCTTGGCTTCTTATATGCTAGTTACTATAATTTTATATACTTATATTTGATGTTGGGCTTTTGCTCTAATTTTTGATTGTATACTTGTAGTTGTCTAATGTATTCAATGTTCTCCATTTTTTTTTGAGTTGTTGCTCAATTTGATGCATTTCTAAGATTGTAGGTATCATTTACCAGTTGGCTATAATGTGTTCACTATTTTGTTTAGTGATTGGAGCAAAAGTTTTCTAAGTAATAAGCTCCATATATTTGAGTCTAACCATTTGCAAAAGTTTTCTACTGCTGCTTAAATAGTTCCTGAAATATTGATATTGTTTATCTCGGTGGAAAGGTTTTGCTGTAGTAAGAAATATTATAAAGTGAAATATTGTCAGTATTTGGATGCTAAGTTTATGTTTGAATTTTTTTTCTTTAATGCAAGAGAAATACTGGTTTGAATATCAAGATGTCAAAGTTGATATCATGATGGTTTTGAATTGAGAGGGTATAGATTTTACTTACAATTTACAAGGTGATTGATCTTACGAGATATTTTGCATTGATTTAGTGGTGCATTCTTCTTTCTTTCTTCTTTATCATACCCAGCATAATAGTTTAGGTTTGTTAGGTGGGATTTTGTTGAAATTGATCTATGTGGAGATTACTTCTACCTTGGAACTTTATGAGTTTGACTTTTTCTTTAATTCTCAATTGTATGCTTGATGTCGCCACTGTAACATGAATATTTTTTTAATTGAATTTGGTTTTAGTGTGAACCTTTAATTTTGAATTTAGTTCGTAATATTGTATTTTTGTAATGTTGACATTTTTTGTGTATTTAGTTTCGGAATTGATCTATGGAGATTATTTCTACCTTGGGACCTTATGGGTTAGGCTTTTCCTATTTCTCGGTTGTATGCTTCATTGTTGTATAGCGTGAAAATTTCTAATTGGCTATTGAATTTGATATTTCTGCCTGCTATAATTTTGATATAACTGTTAGTTTTATTTTTTTGTTCTTACTTCTTAAGAGTTAAGATGATAATTGATAAGATCAACAGATGCTACACTTAAATTTTAGTGAGCTATGATAGAAAATTTAATAAATGCATGAGATGCAACTTAGCTTGATGGTTGGCTGCATGTATTCTCAAACTTTCAATTTAGTTTTTTTGTGATTTATGTTTGTTGTTATATTATGTACAAAGTTTTTGCATTTTTTCCACCGAATCACTATAATTTTGGGTTATTCAATATTCATTATATTTTTTTGATTATTCCACTACACTTTTACTATTATTAATTTTTCATTTTACCAATTTTTTTGAAGTTTTTAATTTAAGCATGCAACAAATTATTGACGGCATCAATGATTACTTATTTTAATTTTCTGAGCCCATTCATTATTTTTCTTACATATTTTTTTGTTAGTTTTCTTTATATGAAGTGCAGATTTAATATCGATGCGGTTGCTCCGTGGAATAATGAATTATGAAGTGTTAAGAGATTACTAATTTGAAGATTCAAGTTGTTGAAGGCTTGAAGGGTTGAAGATATGGAGATTGGAGAATCACTGTTGTAATTATGTGAACATATCAATTGTAATATATTTGTCATTTTGTATATAGTTGTTATTAAATATTTGTATTTTTTTAGCTTTTATTGAATCAAATTGTTGGTTGTACATAATTATGTAAATTTTTAGATTGAATTTATTCTTATAAGTTGTAAACTTGTAATTATATCAGTTAGCAATTTAACATGTAATCAATTTGGTGTAAAATAAAATTTTGTATTGTACATCTTTTAACTTTTATTGAATTTTATTGAATCAAATTGTTATACTTGATATTACTTTTTTTTACTGTAAATTATATTTGATTCACTTAAATAATATTTTTTTTACTTTTTATTTTTAAAATTTTAAATGAAATTTAAGAATATTAAATATTTTAAAAAAAACTAAAATCAAGTCGGGCGAGCATAAAATGAACACTAACAATTTTTTCGAATTGAACCGACACTCTTAGCATTTTTAACGAACCTTTCAACAAATAAATAAATAAACAAGCCGAACACGAACAGAGTCTTAGCTCGTTCAAGCTCGGCTCGTTTACATCCTTATTCACAAGACGGCTCATTTAACACGAAAGAGAATAATTTTAACTTAATTAATTACAATCAAAAAATGATAAAAAGAAAGGGAGTATAGAAAAAAAAATAAAAAAAAATTATGACATAGAAACTAAAATATTTTTTTAATATTTTTAATAACTTTATACTTAAATATTGAATTTTAGTTTATTTTAAATATATTTATATTAATATTTTAAGTGACTTAACTCCCAAGCTAATTATTGAGCTCAGATTAGCTCAAACTTGACTTATTAGTTCACGGAGCCTAGCTCATAAGCCATTAATCAAGCCAAGTCTAAATAACCTAAAGAGTTTACTTTACTACATTACATCCCTAAATTTAGCTCTATTTATTGAAAAAATTATCATATTATTTATTCAAATAATGAGATATAATTTTTGATATCTTAAACAAATTTATAATTAACTATTAAATTCTAATTTATTTTAAATATATTTTATATTATTATTTTTAAGAGACTTAGCTCACAAGCTAATAAGTCAATCAACTAAGTCTCAAACTTAACTTATTAGCTCATGAAGTATGGCTCACGAGCCATTAATAGAGCGAACCCAAGCAAGCTCATAAATCAACTTGACTACCTTACATCCCTAAATCGAGCTCTATTTATTCAAAAAATTGCCATATTATTTAACTTAAAGTTAAAAAAAATTATGAATTAACATCAACACACACACACACACACACACACACAGAGAGAGAGAGAGAGAGCATAATAATTTATAGCATCACTTAATTAAATTTGATTGAAGGAAATAGATTAATTAGTCATTCAACTCATTTTAGATTATGGGAATTAACTCTCTTTTTTTCAAATATAGAATAAGTAGACAAATAGATTATAATTAATCTTATTTATGTAAAAAAAAATTAAAATATATGTGAAATCTTGTGTTTGTGACGTGGTTCATGATCTTCTCCAATTTTCATTTATGATCAAAAGAATTTATTCAAAAAATAATTAAAATATATATAAAGTAAATTACAAATTATCCATATATTGGATAAACCTTTTCTTTATTAAATACAGTTATATTATATATATATTTGAAATATTTGAGTTAATTTAATTATAAATTTATACAGATAATACATGTACAAGCTTTAAATCTAAGACTGACTTTTGATTGAAAGTTGGAGCTCTAATACTAATTTTATACTTCAAAACTTATTTTTTATTTATTCATCTTTTCAACATTCAATCTTTCACTCAAATCTAAAGATATAAAAATAAATAATAAATAAAATTTTAATTATAATACACAAACTTAAAATTGATCATAATAAGCATTAAACATATTATTTTCCCCCATATATAATTTTGATTAAACACAAATAATCATATATATACATATATATATATATATATATATATATATATATATATATATATATATATATATACACGTGTATATGTGTGTGTCAAAATTTGATCAAGACATGACAATGGGATTAAAACTTTACTAAAAAAATTCATCTTTGTGTTAACCTAAGAAATTAGCCTGTTCAATATTTCAAGTCATATTAGAATTTATCTGTCAATTCGAAATTGACCTGATTTAAACCTCTCAGCTCAATTTTGACTCATGAATTAAAAATTAACCTAATTCTTACCTACGAAAGACATTAATTAAGCTGTACAATTTAGACAATCACTGCATTAGAGAAAAGACTAGAAATTTAGCTTTGTGATTGATATGGCTCTCAAAATATCACTAGTCAAAGCACAAATCTTGATGTCGAAAGCGATATGATTTTGAGTCAAAACCGATCAAGATCAAGCACTTAAAATATCATTGAAATCTTTGGGACATCAATTAAATCCCAAAACGGCTCTCAAATATGGGTGTTTATAGTCAAATCGAGCGTCTCGGCGAATCTAACGAGCCTAAGATCTCATAATTCACTTCATTTGGGCATCCAAATGCTCAAAATACATCAAATAATCGAAGGAATCATCACGAGCCACCATCGAGGGGTGCAGCTTTACATGAATTTAAGAGTGCCCTCCTCCCATCTATAAATAGGCCCTTCATACCTCACACCAAAGGGAGGGCCAAGTGAAGAAGAAGAGGCTGAAGCAGGGAAGAAGAAGAGAGCCATCGACGTCAACCAAGGCCAGTGTGATCCTTGCCGCCATCAATCTGCCCAAGCAAGGAAGAAGAGAAGAGTCCAGGAAGGAAGAGTCAGAGCGGAAGGAGGAAGGTCCAAGCAAGGAAGAAGAATAGGAAGAGTCCGGCGAGGAAGAAGAGGAAAAGCCAAGTGAGGAGGAAGAGATAGCTCGAGCTTGAAGATCCTCAAGCAAGATCACACCCCAAGATCGCACTCCTCTCGGCCATCAACCATGCCACCCCAAGATCATAATTGTACCGAAGATCCTTGCAAGATCACACCCCAGCAAGATCACACAAGCAAGATCACTCCGCGCCATCAACCACCATACCGACCGGAGTCACTAATTGTACCCTGTGAAGATCCTCCAAGCAAGATCACACCCAAGCAAGATGCATTCTCGGCTGACCATCACCACCGCAACCTTAATGTACTCATATTCTCAGGAGTTACCCCCATCTCCACCATCGGTAATTACAACGATCATTGTTACATAGTTGTTATTCCTCTCTATATGCAATTTTATAATCCGTTATCGGAAGACTTTGTACTCAAAGCAGATACATAGTGGAAGCTTTTCTTTAGGCCGTGGTTTTCCCCTCTTTTGAGGTTTTCCGTTAAAATTGCAGGCGTCTCTTGTTCTCTCTTTAATTACTGTGTGTGTCTTTGGACTAATTGACAAGGCTAAGGCGTAAACTTTCACTCTATCCGTGGTTTTCAAGACGCATGCTTGGTGCCGTGGGATGAAAAATCCTTCAACCATAATTTAATGAACATCCGCGTTATGGCCAATAGGCACAACAATCGTCCGCACAGCCTCCGCTCAACTCCGTCATTCTCAAAACCCATCCGAACCAAGGGCCCAAGTTTTTGCCTCACTCCCCACGATAGGCATGACTATGTTGAGGCGGAGCGGAATCTCTTTGGAAGATCGGGTTCGTGAATGAAGGTCTCAAAATAAGATGACTTTTGCACTACCAGTATTACTACGGCAAACATATCTCCCCAAGATCGGTCGTTGCGGGAAGAGGTCAAAAGCGCTAATCCTCCGACCTGAGTTCCTCGCATGGAGGCATAACGATCTCCTGACACCGCTCCCCTCATCCGGCACTCAAAGGTTACTAATCCCCGTGATAGCTTCACACATGCTCATCTTGTTAATCCTCGTCATGACATTCGCAGTCGGCGCTTAATACAAGATGAATTTCACCTTCAAGGCAATCATCTTCACCACACGGTTATGAGTCCTCACCTTTAGAAGCCATTCTTGACATCCAATTCCGTGGGTTTCAAGCTTCCAAGCATTGATTCCTGATGGGGCAGCGACCACACGAACACATCGACCATTACTGGGACTATCATGCATATCCAGGCTCTAACACCTACTTTGTCGTTTTCCGTTACCCTCAAGGCAAGCTTGCACTTGGTTTTACTCCCTTCGAGGGATCCATCCGCCCGAACTTCGCCAAGGTTTTGTGGAGCAGTTCATTTGCGAGAATCATTAAAGATTCCTCCCATCTTTCCATTCAACGAGCAAGGGTGAATCACTTAAAGAATACTTCCGAGGTTCTCCTTAGAAGCTGGCCAAATACAGGTAAACTCGAACTATTAAGAGGAGTTTTTCTTGGAGGGCTCCGTCTAGGGCCTTTTTACTCATCACTCATGCGGGATACGGTCCGATCATATGCCGACTTAGTTCATCGTGTGGAAGCACAAATCTTTGCTGATGAGGCTATTAATGCACATGGCGAACAATTTGGATAATCTGAGCACCCGAACCGAGGCCAAGCATCAAAAGAAGAAATCGAAAGGCCCATTCAACAAGGATATCCGTCGGTGGAAAAGAATCAATCGACTCATGCGAACATACCCCCAATTGGGGGGCAACTCTTAATCTCAAAAGATAAGCAAGTCGATTCCAACGAAAAGGCAAAGATCAATGGTCAACTCACGGCATAAGCTCATACAAATATTTGACCTCTTATGTGGGTTAACGTCGGTAAACACTCTGACAAACAACCCAGGATAGGTCAAAACGTCCTTGGTGGACTTCCCGCTCTTCCATACGGGTTAACGTCATCGAGTAAACACTCTGACAAACAACCGGGATAGTCGTCCTTGGTGGACTTCTGACCTCTTCCACAGTTAACGTCATGCAAAGACTCGACAAACAACCACCGGATGGGTCAAAATCGCCATTTTCGGCCTCTTCATACGGGTTAACGTCAGCCAGTCACACTCGGCAACAACCTCGGATAGGTCAATTTGCATTGATCTCTTTATCGCCGGGCTTCGTAGGAACACCCGTCGGAAAGTCGAGTCAAGGTCATCCCAAATTCGGTCGCGGTCTTCGCGCCATCGACTTAAATCTTGTAACCGACCCGGTCGGCATCGAAACGCGGTATCCCACCCGTCGCCGCATGCATCGCGACCCGTCAGCCTGACTATGGTCGCGGCATCTGCATTTTCGTAGCATTGTCGGTCGCCATATGGCGTCGGCTGACGCATTGCAGAACCCGGCATCGCGACCGCCAACCCGATAGGCGGTCAGCGGCCCTTCATTCGCGTCATACCATCGCCGGCATCTTGGCGTCATCACCATTGTCGCCGGTCATCGCGACTCACGCCATTAGCCGTCACCTCGGCCGATTCAATTCACCTCTTCCATGCGGGTTAGCGTCATCGGTAAAACTTCGACTAACCCGGGAAAGTCACGTCCTTGGTGGACTTCCTGCGATCTTCCATGCGGGTTAATGTCGGCAAATCGACCAACCGAAGGTCAAAGCGTCCTTGGTGGACTTCGCGATCTCTTCCACCGCAGGTTAGCGTCGTGTAACACACGACAAACAACCGGATAGGTCAAAACTTTGTACCTGGCATGAGTTATCGCCGGGTGCTCGAACAACCTCGGATAGGTCAAAGTCGCATTTACATTGCGTCGCGACCACCCGTCGGCCGCCAACCATGCGTCGGTCGTATCGCCATCGGCGGCTCACCGCCCGCAATCTCGCGGTCACCACCATCGTCGGTTATCGTGACCACCCTTGCAAGTCACCATCGACAATGTCGTTAGTCCATCGTCGAGCATCTTCGTCAACCCGTCTCGATGATCGCCTCTAACCCCGCCAGGGACGGTCGGCGGTAGGAACCCCGGGACGGTATCGTGGGCCTTGATCGCCTCTAACCCGGACGAGGTCGGCCGTCGATCCAGTCGGCGATCGGTGGGCCGCGATGATATAACGATCAAGCCGGGACGGCCAGACGTCGGGCCTTGATGCCTCTGACGATCCAACGGGGGCGGAACCGGACGGAATCCACGTCACGTGGGCCTTGATCGCCCAGGGGCGATCCTCGGGACCGTCGAAGCGGCCGGGTGGATCATCCCAACCGGGGATCCGACGGATAAACCGGACGAAGGTAAAGCCGGTCCGACGTCACCGTGGCCTTGATCGCTAACCGAGATGATCGACGGGACGAGAAGCCGGGGCGGTGGAAGCGGAACCACGTGCGTGGGCATTGATCGCCTCTAGCGATCCGACGGACCTGCGCCGGACGAGGCGGAAGCCGGAACCGACGTCTGTGGGCCTTGATAACTGCGGGCGATCCGACGGGGATGAACCGGGGAACCCGGCGACAATCGGTGCTTGATCGCCTCTAACGACGATCCGACGGACCGATCCGGACGGTAGATAGGAACCACGTCTGTGAATGATCGCCTCTAACGGACGATCACGGGACCGATGCCGGTGGTAGGAAGCGTCTGGGGCCTTGATCGCCTAACCAGCGATCGACGGACCGGCGGGCGGTGCGGAATCCGACGTCGCGTGGGCCTTGATCGCCTAACCGGACGATCCGCGGGGCGATCGCCGGGGCGGAAACCGGTGACGTACCATGGGCCTTGATCGCTCTAACCGACGATCCGGGGGCCGATCGCCGGACGAGGCCGGGGCAACGACGTCTGATGGGCCTTGATTGCCTCCCCAGACGATCCAGCGGGACCGAGCCGGAACCCCTGACGTCGCAGTGGGCCTTGATCGCCTCTAACGACGGTCCGGCGGAGGCATGACGGTGGGTCAGCCTCTGATGGGCCTGATCGCCTCACGGTCTCTTGACAAGAAGGAAATGGGAAGGTGTGCCTCTCCCTCCTAGAGGGGTTATAACTGAGGCAAAGGTAAAACCTCTCAAAAATGGCTCAAAATGGCACAAAGGTTCACAAAAAATGGCTCAAAATGTAAAACCCCTCAAAAAGCGGCTCGAACTCTGGAGCCCGTGGCTGCCGGCTCAATGCATGGCCAGCTGAGCCGTGCAGACGACCTTCAGCAGCGGTAGCCTCAGACTAGCCGTTGACGAGAGGTGTCGTCGCGACGGGACGTCAGCGGCGACGGCGTCGCGTGACGAACGTCAGCCGCGTGACCGTCAGCGACGGATCAGCGACGACCACCGACAACCGACCAGCGACCCGGAGCGACAGCGACCGTCGTGGCAACCGGCCAGCTGTGAACCCGTGACCTTGCCCAGCGCCGGCGCTGGCCGTGGTATGGCACGAGCCCCCAACCGGGCAAACCCAGGCGCCCGAGCGCGGTCCAGCCGAAAACTTAGTGAGCATCCAAATAGATCCAGTAACCTCAAAATCTTATGCTTACGGTACACATCTATAATCATAATATTATATTTTATGATGATTTATTTTCTCAAAATGTATGATTCATGGGCCCAGCGTTTAGTTGAAGAATTCATTATTTTCGAGCATTTGACATATATTTTTTTGGATGATTAAGCTAATGTCATCCAAAATAGAGCTGATATGGCTCTCAAAATCTGTCAAAACAAATCTTGATGTCGGCGATATGATTTTGAGTCAAAGCGTCGAGATCAGCACTTAAATATCATTGGAATCTTTGGGACATCAATTAAATCCCAAAACGCTCTCAAATATGGAGTGTTTATAAATCGAGCGTCTCGACGGGCCGAATCTAACGAGCCTAAGATCTCATAATTTTGACTTCATTTGGGCATCCAAATGCTCAAAATACATCAAATAATCGAAGGAATCATCGTCGTCCGATCGAGAGTGGTACGCTTTACATGAATTCTAAAGTGCCCTCCTCCCATCTATAAATAGGCCTTCATACCTCACACCAAAGGGAGGGCCAAGTGAAGAAGAAGAGGAGCTGAAGCAAGGAAGAGGAGGAGCCCCACGGTTGTCAACCCACCGCCAGCCAGTGATCCTTGATCAATCACACAAGGAAGAAGAGGAAGAGTCCAGAAAGGAAGAAGAGGAAGAGTCCAGCAAGGAAGCAGAGGAAGAGTCCAAGGGAAGAAAGAATAGGAAGAGTCGGCGAGGAAGAGAAGTGAGGAGGAAGAGATAGCTCAAGCAGAAGATCCTCCAAGCAAGATCACAGATCGCTCATGACCATCAACCACGCCAGCACCGTGTCACTAATTGTACCTGTGAAGATCCTCAGCAAGATCACACCCCAGCAAGATCACACCCAGAAGATCGCACTCGCCGGTGACCATCAATACCGCCATGACCACCTGTCATTAATTGTACCACGAAGATCCTCCAAAGATCACACCCCAAGCAAGATCGCATTCTCGGCTATCAATACCGCCACCGTGCCACTTTGTATTTACCCACTAAGTTACCCCATCTCCACCATCGATATATTCTGTGCGATCGTTGTTATAGTTGTTATTCCTCTCTTTGATTTTGTAATCATGAAGACTTTGTACTCAAACGGTACATAGTAGAACTTTCATGTGATTTTCCCTCTTTTTGAGGTTTTCCACGTTAAAATTGAGCGTCTCTTCTTTAATTACGCTGTGTGTCTTTGGAATTAAGAGCTAAGGCGTAAAACTTTCACTCTGCTGACGATTTTCCAACGCATGATGATAATTATCGCCTTCATGAGATGTTTATCTTCTAAGAAAAATTGAGTCAAAATTCTTATTTATTTATATATCTAACATCTAAAATTAGATATTTACTAATCTAATATTTTCTATGCTTAAAAAGGTGTATTTCACTTTTAAAAAGTGAACAAAATAGTATTTTTGATGTGATATTGAAGATGAGGGTGTTATATATGTAAAAATTAAAGTTTAGGTATTAGATATGTAAATACATAAGAATTGTGTGGTATATATATAAATCCCCCAACAAAAAATAACTAAAAAACGAAACAGACCAAAACCTCTGTAGAATGAAAGAGACGCATACAACCTTTCTCCAGTCGCAGAAAGCTCTCTGTTCAGTTGCCAATACTTCTTCAGAGGGAATCCAATGCCTCCATCACTGTTTTCTCAGAGAGACATCTTATGCTCCACGCCACCAGCTTCATCAGCCATGGCCGCCTGTTGCTCAGATCGAAACCTTCATCATGTCCATATCCATATCAATCTGAAGCATATCTCACAGTTAAAAAAATTGATATTTATCAATATAATATTATATATATATATATATATATATATATATATATATATATATATATATATATATATATATATATATATATATATATAAATAATTTAATGATGATATTATTTTTGATATAATATTAAAAATCTAGATGCTATATATCTAAATAGTTTTTTGGAAGAAAAGAGAAATTTACATAGCAAATTTTTAAAATAAGTATGGTTTAAAATATAATTAGTAATTTAAGTAATTAAAAAAAAATTAGATATAGGTATAGTAATTAGTTTAGCGGATGACTTGATCACGTTCGATGTGACGAGTATTTGTTTAAGTGTCAATATGTTTATAGTATTATATGGAAGTCTTCCATTAAACGTACAACTTACATGTAAATATTATTTTTAAGTATTTTTCAACTTGCTAGATTTAGATTCCACTTTTTTATCATTGCTACTCCTTTTCGATCTTATATAAAGCTTTTCATTCCTCGATAAATATTTTATTAAATTCTTAATGTTTTATCTCAAATTGCATAAATATATGAATTTGTTAATTTAATTTATTTTGATGAAAATTTTATAAATAGGTATATTTTTAATGATTTGAACATATTTTTATGATATATTTTATAAGTATTTGATTAATTAGTAGAAAAATATAATTAAATGAGTAATTATATATATATTTAAATTTTTTTAAGATACTTAAATTACTAATTATATTTTAAATAATACTTATTTTAAAAAATTTCCCTTTATCTATCTCATATCTAAAATTTGATATTTACAAATATAATATATATATATATATATATATATATATATATATATATATATATATATATATATATATAGATATATATATTTCAAATACACTCAAAACGTTTTGGACGTCTCTTCGCAGCACTCCAAATACCTAAAAAAATTGAAATCTCTTCAATTACTTTACAGTCAAAACTTTGCTGATCAAATAGCCCCTATATGAACTTGATTCACACGCATTTCATAGCCGTTAGACTTATTTTGAAATTCGTACAACATATAATCAATCAAAATCAATCATTATTTGTTTCATTTAATCCAAAGAAAACTTGATTACCCACCGCCCTTAGCGTAATTGGTGAGGGCGAATGGGGTTGATCTCACCATCGCTCGATTCCTTTAAGCGAGTCTACCTTAACAGTGACAAGAAATGGGCCGGTACATTAGCTTCGGATTCAGCTCAGGAATTAGTCTTGCTCGAAGTCACAAGCTATAAAGTGGGTGGATTAGGGGGGTGGACACCCCGCTCCCAAAAAAAAAAAAACTTGATTATCCACCATCTTTTAGCTCAGTTGGTGGGGCACGAACCTCGACATTTGAATCCTCTCAGGAAGTACCTAAGGTGAGAAAAGTAAGTGAGGAACTGACATATGTGGGTGATGAATGTTGCGTTAGGCTCCTGATTAATCATTAACGTCATCCCAGAATAGGTGGATTGTTGGGTGGATACCCATTAAAAAAAAAAACTTGATCGTGATAAAGTCCATCATGTCTAGATCTAAATCAAGATAAATTCCAAGGATGAACACTTGGTATGCAGATTTGGCAGCCAAACCAATCACATTCCTGTGATTCCTTATAATAAGAAACATCCTAAATGACTACGTAGATGCCAATTTGAAGGCAAAGTTATCACCTAATATCATGAAATAGAACCAATTCAATGTAGCCACATCTAGGGGTGTAAGTGAGTCAAGCCTAGCTCGAGCTCGGCTCATTAACGAGCTCAAGACCAGCTTATCGAGCCATGAGCTCAAGCTCATAATCAAGCCCGGAAAATTTTCAAGCTCGAGTTCGAGCATGATTTGACTTAGCTCACTAGCTTATCGAGCTGGTTCATTGACATATTAGCAAACTATAATATATCTTATATCACGTTATTGCTTCGATAGCTTATCAAACTTCTTGTACGAGCTAGAGCATTCGAGTCGAGCTCGAACTTGACTTTCTGTAAATCAAATCAAGCTCGAGCCTGGTAATCGAGCTCGAGCTCAAGCTTAACAATGATTAAACAAGTAAAAACTAGACTCAAGTCTCAACTAGACTTGTTTGCACCCCTAGCTACATCCACAAATTCCGCCGACTTGTGACATGATTAGAAAATTTCGAGAAGATTAGGTTAAAATAGTTTCCCTCCTATGGTTCTAGTTCTAAAAGTATGAGTGAAAAAGAAATAGGGAAAGGGTTGTCTTCACAAATAAAGTGAACACAAGAGCCCTTCTATAAAAGATTTAACATAGTATTTCATTTGAGTGTGGAATGTCTAACAATGGATGATACAGCACAATAATATAGAATTTATAGTATTATGAGAACATTGGAAGCAAAGCCAAGATTAGATGGATGGTTTCCTCCACATATTTCTTGAAGTACAAAGACTAATTTATCTGCATTTTATAATTGTAATTTTTTCTTTTCATGAGTTATAACTTTTATTTCAAGAATATGTTTTATGTAGTTCTAAGAAGAAAAAAGAGTAATATTAGTGCAATAAAGCATGCAGAGAAGACAAGCCATGCAAGTTAGTTCATTCAAGCCCAGTGAAGCAAGCAAAACTGCTCTAGCTTGTCCATGATTTGGTCATGAGAAATCAAATTCAAATTAAGCCAACTAATGAAGGAAAATGGTGTTTAGATCATTATGGGATTGCCAATTTTGTGGCTTCTTCATCAAAGCCAAATAAAGTTTTAGTTGCATTTGAAGTTTAGGGTTCTGAAGGTCAGTTTGAAAGCTTCATTTAATGCTTGTGGTATTTTTTTTATTTTTTATGCATTGCTATATTATGTAAGGATGATTGTAATGAAAAGAAATTGACGAATTAAGACAACGCAAACCTCCATGACAAAGTAGCACATACTCTTTTATTAATAATACAAGAAGGATCTATTTGGTGTAATTGTAACTTAATTATAAAATTATTGTATGAAAAATAATTTTTTGAAAAACTGATGTATATGATACATATATTTTTCTTTTAAAAAAAAAGTCAAATAATAACTTTCTAAAAACCATTAGGGCTTCAAAGGGCCGACCAAGTATAGACTTATTTGAGTTCAAACTTACTTATTATTATTGAGCTGAATTATTATTGAGCTCGAGTTCAGCTTGAGCTCGATTCGAGTTTTTAAGATGTTCAAACTCGAGCTCAATTAAAGAAATCTTGTTCCAGCTCAGCTCGAGCTTGCTCACGAGCTCGGTTGAGCTTAACGATCCTGTTAACAAATAACTCGTTTAATGAAATAAATGAACATTAATCAAACTTGTTCACGAGCATATAAATAATATTATTTATAAACAAATTTTAATTCAACTATAATTAAATTCCTTAAAAAATTTATTCATAAATTTAAAATAATACAATTCATGAACATAAATGAACTGAATAATAATTTATTCAAACTTATTTATTTAACAATTAAATATTTATAAAAATAATCAAAATTATTTGATTAATTAATCAACCAAACATGACCAAGCTCTATGAATGCTCCGTTCATTTATAACCCTTAAAGTAACCACACTAACTTTAATTCTCAAAAATAACATTTCAAGATAAAATTTTTTTAAAATAACCAAACACAACTCTGATTATTTTTTAATTGCTTTCTCAAAAACAAAATAACTAAAAAATTATCTTAAAAAGCTAAACTTGAAAAAAAAAAATCATGCTTAAGCGTTCAGAAAAACACCTTGAAAAAATTTCATTAAAACTCGAAGACACATTACAGCTACAGTGGCGCCGAGCAGCCTTCCCAGAATAAATAAATCTTATGCAGATATCAAGTAATTTGTTCTTAGTCAGTTTAGTTTATATTGAAAAATAAATGAATAAATAACGATTGAAGCAATTCATTCCTCCTGTACAGAAACTATTACTCTCATATCAAAATCACATTATTTTATTGAACTCGTGGGCAAGGGCTCCCTAATTAACAAAAACTGAAACCTCCCCATCTTTACAGCCGCATCAGTTCGAAGAAATAATTAGAAACAAAAAATTTAAACAATAAAAAAGAAAATTTTAGACATTTATTTACAATACATATATATTTAAGTCAGAAGGTGTTGAGAAGGGGGTCAATTTTAGTCATCAGGGCGTTGAATCTCGCCCATCATGATGCGGTTGCTGTGGACTTTGAATCCGAGGAGGGAGGGATCAATCTGCCTGCCCTTCTTGCCTTTCTTCTTCGCACTTTTCGCTCCCTGTCCGGTTTCTGAGAGATCATGAGAGCTGGGATGGGATTCAGATTCCGCTGCCGCCGCCGGTTTCTTGGAGCTTCTGATGATGTCGATGAAGGAAGTCTCGGGAATGTCGGCCTCGCTGGAGGAGGTCCGGCGGAACCTCGACTCCTTTGGGGCGCCAGAAGCAGAAGCTGCAGAAGCAACAACAGGAGGTCATAGATTGATTTATTTCCTTCTTGTTGACAGATTCTTATCAAAAAAGAGTAAAATAATTAAAGAGGTATTTCAGGAAGACGATCAGAACGAGTTATGAATGGTAATACCTTCAGAAGATTGGAAGGTGGATGGATTTTTTACTTCGATGGAGGAAGCAGACATAAACTCTGCAAGAGAGCTCTGAGTTGAGAGGGGGTCTTGGGCATGCTTCAGCGACGAACTGTCAGATCCTCCTCTATCAAGTGATCAGTGATTTTATTTTGGGAAAATAATTAAATATGGATTAAATGCAATGCAAATCTTAACTGATTTCACTTCACTCTGATTTTATAGAGATATTATAATCCACAAAAACTTAATTTTATAACCTTCATTTTAAGTGTTAATGTTAACACCCCAATATCTTAACTAATATAATCATTTCTTTCTATGCTTTTTACTATTACCGCCCATCCATCTTAAGCCATTATTCATGATCTCTTATATACGGATTAAATAAAAGAAGATTTACATACATACCACACAATTTTTATGTATTTACATATCTAACATCTAAAATTAAATATTTACTTATCTAATAATTTTCTATGCTTAAAAAGATGCATTTCACTTTTTAAAAAGTGAATAATGATGATATTTTTGATATGATATTGAAGATTGGAATGTTATATATATAAAAATTAAAATTTGAATGTTATATATATATATATATATATATATATATATATATATATATTAAATACATAAAAATTGTGTGGTATAGATGTACATCTCCCTTAAATAAAATAGTTGATTTAATTATGATTTTATAAAATTTATCTTTAAATTCTCATGATATTATCTTATTGTAGAATATTTATACATCTATGACACTTAATTTAATACTGGAAATTAGCCCATTCAATGTAAAACCAGTGAAACCTCTAGACCGCTTGACCCTCCATTATTAATTCCATTCTATTTAGTCCCATTTCACATGCACAGTAAATGCCCGGTCGCCATTTTCCTAAAGCTGAAAGATATTATCTTAGCATGAAAAGAACAGAGTACCTGGGCATCCCTTCACTGAAAACATTATCCGGGCCCGTCTCATAATTGTAGAAGTTCAAACCACCGGCTGTAATATGTAAGCAATTAGCACATGGCCAGAGCATGAAAAAAATTAGGGTGTCAATTTGAGTTTTACTTGTTCGGATCTTAATCTGAAATTGACTCAACCTAAAATTGTTTGATCCAAATCAGACCCAAGGGTTGAATGCCCTGACCCGAACCTGGCTTGACCCATTTAAACGCATATTTCAAATCAAAATAAGGTCAAAATCAAGTCGAGTTCGCAGGTCAAAATCGAGTCAATTTTATATCAATCATCAAGTTGGTGAATCAAAATTCGGTCAAATTCAAGTTGGTGAGGCTGGTCAACTGAACCCAATACATATATTAAATGGGTCAGATAATTTGACCCGAACTCCAACCGAAAATCAATCAGGTCACAACGCGAGCCCAATTTTTTCCGAGTCCAGTTCGGATCGAATTGTAAGGTCAAGTCAATTATTGACACCGTAATTTAAAAAATACAAGACAAAAAAAGGTGATAACCAGGTTAGTACCACTGCTGCCCGATGAAGTATGTCTAATGGCTGCACTGCCTTGCACCTCATGATCATCTAGAAGGGATCCAACAGCTTGATCAGCACTGCTAGGCACCTTACCCCTTGTACTGCGCTTACCCTTTACACTGCGCTGCTTTAACCTCTTCACATCCTTAAAATCTGAGAAATCAACCCTATCGCCAGAAGAATCATTAATAACAGGATCTAAAGCTTGTTCCTTCTCTATCTCATCGATGTCGGGAAAGAACTGGTTCTGCTCAAAGGATAAACTAGATCGAGATCTCAAAGCTAACTCTCCACTTATATCATAGTCACCGGCTTCAATTTCGACGCTTGCATTCATCACTCCATCCTGCAGCATAAACGCCTTCTTTAAATTGGAACCTTCGGCAAAAGAATCACGCAAGGACGCATTTTCTGCAGTAAGCTTAAACGAATTATCCAAGGAAGAGTTTGTAAACCAGTTGGAGTCCCTATCCTCAAAAGATGGTGCGGTAGTATCAAGCAACTCTAGAGGAGGCTGTGATGTTTGGAGAACCAATTGCTGCTGGAAAAAATCATCTATACCACGCTTTGAGTTCTCATTTCCAGCAAGTGCTGCTGCCCAAGAGTTTGATTCCATGTTAAACAGATTTCCTCTCATATCCCGTTTCTGCCTCTCAGCTTCAAAATGAATCTGGTTTAACTGTGCTTCTATCGAGTTATTAGGTCGCTGCCCGTTCGATTCGGCCCATTGGCGGCTATCAATCGCATCCAAATGAGGTCGAAATAATTGGTTTGGAATATGATGCTCGTGAGTACTCACGGGATGCAACTGCCTTGGATGCATTTGACCATGGATTTCTGCCATATCCAATCCCTGCAGCCGAGCTATCGCATTTAAAACATCTGCATTTGGCTCGGAAGGGCTGCGAGACATATGAATTGAACTATCGAAAGGATGTGTGTTTCTTTCGTAAAGATTCTGCTGCATCCGCTCATGTAACATGAGGTTCTGCTCGAATAGGCTTGCCTGCTCAAATGATGAAGGCTGCTGCAGGGACTGAATAAAATCCATCTGGTTAAGTCTGTTTAAATGGGGATGGTGAGGGCTAGCAGCCGTCCTCATGAACTGACCTGCATCATCGACAGGCCATACGTTGCCAACATGTCTGTCTTCTTCCATGCCTCGCTTTAGCCTAGAGGCAAGAGCTAACTGTCTTGCCTGCAGCTGCTCCTGCTGCAGGCTCAAGAGAACTGTTCTTCCATGGAAAGCGAAGACCTGTGCTTCTGATGGGAGAGAGCATCCAACAAATCATTGTGATGTTCATGGTGGAGATTGTGGCCGAGTTTTGCTTTCAAAAGCTGCTCTAACACTAAATCCTGATTCCGTTGGAGATGATGAGGCTGATGCTCCAACTCTCTCAAAAGGTGCTGCCGAAGTAAGATCTGATCAAGGGAGCCATCCCGAAGCAGTTGGTCGTGAGCTTGCCTCTGCAACAGATGCTCGATCAGCATCTGTTGTTGCTGCTCTTGTTGTTGCTGCTGTTTCAGTAAATGCATATGTTGATAAAGTTGTTGCTGCTGCATCTGCTGCTGTTGTTGCTGCAGTTGCTGCTGCTCATGCAAACGCTGGAGATGATGCTGTTCTTGAAGCTGCAGCTTAAATAGATGATCGAAATCAAGAATGGATTGATTGCTAGGTCTGTTGTGGTGCAGAGAACCCTGCTCAGGTATCATAAATGATTAGCCTAAATGCATGTGTTGATGATGAGGAAGATGTTGTTTCTGAAGCTGCTGTTTTTGAAACTGGAGCAGTAGCTGGTCTTGAAGACCAAGGTGATTAAATTCGTCTTCAAATTGCGGAAAATGACCAGCATCCACCATTCCATCTTGAATTTTACTTGGCCTGTTGCTTTGAATGGAAGCACCAGGCCATGCATCATGAGGAAAAGATTGGTTACTAGATGAATTAAACTGGTCCTGGTTATGCATATACAGTAAGGGGTCTAATGCCGAAGGATTAAGTTTGTGGATCGGGTCATCTATACCAGCCATGGTAGATGATATAGGATGTCTAGAATGTGAACCTTCCAACTCAGACCATAGCAATCCAAGTGGATTAATATCATTATCACTTTGATTTTTAAGACTAGCCCCGTGAGGTTGTCCAATTTCAGTTGCCAGAAATTGATGGCCAAAATTAGTGTGAGAGGAGTCGGATTCATAGTTAGCTGTCTTCTCTAAGGATTTCTCAATGTCATTCATACGTCTTCCAGTATACAGAACTTCTGCAGAAGATAAAAGATCAAAACATTACTTGGCAATCAAAAATCAAAGAAAGCCAGTAAACATCTATGATATAGATATATATATATATAGATATAAGCGAAAGAAGAAAAGAAAATAAACCTTCAGTATCTTGTCCTGGAAAATCGAGGAGAGTGTGACCTTCAGAAGCTGGAACACTGGCCGAAGTTTCAAGCTCAGAAGCCAGTGTCTTCCCTGTTGGAAGTTCCAAGTAGCCTCTTAAATCTAATACTCTAGGCTGAGATTCACGACTGACAATTGATTCAGAGACGGGTGCATTTGTCATCAATCTTCGTTCACCAAAATTAGAAGCTAGCGGGTCGATGACCTCAAGTTTATCATTCACAATATCCAGAGGACCAGAGAGCTCGCGAGAATAAGCATCTGTAGTGGAATTGAACCTAAATTTCAATTGTTGCATCACATCACCTAATGGCCTGAATGGGGTACCATCTGGAGCATCTGCTAAACAAACAGGTAAATCCAAGCCGAAAAACCCCTCTTCAAACCAGGAAATTATATCAACATCCAAAAATGGTCCCTGAATGTCTCCTTGAGGATCCCGATAGAAGAAACTCAATTCTTCATGGAGGTCATCTCTAGATGTTTCACTTCACTATTCTCATGTTCATCTTCCTTATTTCTTGAAATATCCTCAGCAAATGAAGTCTCGAATAAAGAACTTGAATTATCAGGTAGTTTGATACTAACATCATAAGGAGCAGCAGGCATTGTTGCTTCGATCATTGAACCCTCGCAAGGATACTGTAAACAGTCAGCATCATTAACATCCTTCACACCAAAGTCATGCTTTCGCTCAAATTGATGATGCTCTATCACGGGATGATCAGCTACTTTGTATGACTCATCATCCAATTTTGTATCACTGAACAAAGTGTTCGAAGCAATTCCAGACACTGCAGGAACACAATCTATTATGATAGAAAAAGAAAAAAAAGGAAACTCAATAACATGAAATGTGTCTCGGTAAGCATATACCTATACTGTCAGTGGAAGTATCAGCAGGAGAAAGAATGTGATAAGGCATAGCCTCTGAGCTCAAATCTAAAATGACACGACAACAAAATTAGCATACAAACAAATATATATACATACATATATATATATATATATATATATATATATATATATATATATATATATATATTAGTGCACTTCAGTACTCACCTATCTCACTGTTATCGATCATCTCTTTCTGCTCTCTGCCTGTGATGTACGACACTTCACGTCCAGTAAACTTTCCTTTTGATATATCTTCTAGAAGGGCCTGAGAACCATTTTAGTAGAATAACTTTAATAGTTGATGTCAAAACTATAAGAAAAGAACTTTGTTTGCATCATTATAATCAGCAATACATGAAAAAAAGTTTAAAAAAAGAAACATTTCGTAGGCTGTAAGAGAAAAAAGGTTGAATTTAGCTTTCTGGAGTCACACAGAGATTGGAACTGACCTCCTCAGTGGCATCTGGAGAGACAAAGGCTAACGGTGTTATAGATTTTAATTGTGTTACAGGAGCATCAAGACCATCAGGAGCAATTTCAAAATCTGGTAGCATCTTCTGCTTCCTATAAATGTCAAGAAGTTTACCCCTTGGATAGCGAAACATCTCTGCAACTAAACCATATCTGCCTTGTTCAACATAACTCTTGCTTAAAGGTGCAGCACCAATAGGGCCAGCTGAAGAAGTCCTGTGCTGGGATAAACCTCCCAGAAGGCTTACCCCTTCCAAGAGCAAACCCAACATGCGAGGCCTCCAAACCGTCCTCTATCTAATCCAAATCCTGGAGCAGCTCGATACACTGTCGACGCACTTGAATGAGTCTCCTGGCGATGGCGTGGCCTCCATTTATCACGGGCTTCAGATTCCGACGGCCTGCTACCACCGAGAAATGTTTGCTTTTCAGCAATTTGGTCCTCTTTGTCAGCATCCACTTTTCTCTCAGTACGTGATTCCTTATCCTCTGGCCCCCATCTTGATGACCATTTACTATCACGCCGGTTCTCCATGACAGTGTTACGACTTGTAACCTCATGCCATCGGTCAGAGGAGGGCAGATTCCTAGATTCACTGGAATCTCTCGCTGAAACATTTTCAGAGCGGCGGTCATTTTTTCGATGATCAATTTCCCGATCACCTTCTTTCTTACGTTCCCTCCTACCAAGCAAACCTGTCTCTTTCCTCATCACGCCAGCGACGACTATTCTCAACATCAGGAACAGCCCTTCTCCAATCCTTTTTGTCTAGAGGCCCATCCAGACGTAAAGAATCTTTCTGCACAAAATCTGCAGGCAATCCATGAGAGATGGAATTTGGCAGGCAGTATCCTGAAAGAAAACATTTTATTCTTTAGAATCAAAATCAATCTGTATACAAAGACAGAAAATGTGATTTCCAAAAGCTAGTTTAGTTAATAAAGAAAACATCATTTTAAACCAGGTATGCCTCCTGCAAACAAAGTTGTCCAAGAATTAAATCAACATTTAAACTGCCTTCATAAAAATATATACAGAAAATACATTAGAAAGACCCTGGTAGATATTAGTAGTAATTGGTTTAATATTATCCAATTACATAGCCATTGGAAGAAATGAACAATTTAAAATAATAACTAGTAAAGCACACCAAGCGCAAAGAACAAACCAAATTGAGATGATCAACAAATTAGAAAAAACAAAAGTAACATAAGCACAGAATGCAAAACATTGTAGGATTATGCATGAATTAATTGAGAAGTTCAACTTCAGATAACAAGAAAGTTCCGATGCAATTCACTTAAAGACAGACACCTAACATGAATGACAGTAGGACTTCGAATAAAACTATGAAATTAAAAGCAACATCCCTTCCAAGATTGAGAAGCTAATGATATAAGCTAATCTCGTCAATCAAAAAGCTGTAGGTTTTGATAGGTGCATTAATGATGAATTAGAAAGCTGGGGATATTTTATTAGAATTTAAAATGAAGATGATAAAATTATGGTTTAAAAAAAAGAAAAATGAGAATATTAAAATGTTACTTGGAGAATTATAAAATAAGAATTTTATGGAGGTAGTTATTTTGAAAGAGTACAATGAACTATATAATAAAGTATATTACAAATTAATTTAAAAAGTGAGATCTTGTTAGAACTAAAAAAATACATAAGAATAAGCCGTTAAGACCAAATGAAGATGTTAAATGATTAAGGAACAAATTTGGAAGCTATTTTTTGTGTTGTTTAAGACTGCTTATCAATTAAAATAAAATAAAATTTATGAGCCCAACAATGAAGCTATGGGATAAAGTACCATGAAACAAGCTTAGAAAATGTACATTAGTTTAACATAACCAATTTTATTTCATACCAAGAAGACTTGATATGGAAGATATTTTTCTATTAAGACAATTAATGAAAAAATAGTCAAAAGAAAGAATACTCATGATTTTAATTCATATGAGAAAGCATGTGGTCAAATATCAAAAATAATAATTTAAATTTCTTTTTAAGGTAGAAAGTTGTGTGAAAAGATATATTGATGTTGCTAAAGATATGTTTGAGAAAGCATTGACTAGTATTAAAAGCAATTATGGAGTGGCCCAGGATTTCCAATTGCCATAATTTAAACATTATATTCATATATTTTGTATTGATCATAGAAATGCTTACAAAAGATATTCAAAGCAAAGTGCCTTGATATATGATTTTAAAATTAATATAGTTCTAATTAATGAAACATCCAAGAGATGTACAGAATACAAAGGATATATATAATTTTAAAAGGTATAATGTTAACAAGCATCCTTCAATCGATGATACCTAAATGTGATAGGATAATATATTTGAATCATTACACAGAAAAATTAATATATAAATGAGGATATAACTTCTAGAATTGATACTAAATGGTAAAATGATGATGTATCTCGAGATTTTTCCATGATAACAGAATACCAAAGATATTTCAAAATAAGATGAATGTTGCATGGATATGAACGTTGGAGTATAAAAAAGACCATTGATATCAAAGTTCAGTGAAATAAAATTGAGAATATTTAGGTAAATGTGTGAAAAATAAGGAAGGATATTTAGATAAAGTATCAAATTAACATATTTCTATTAAGTTCTTATTCAGAATCACTCCAGAAAAAAGTCACTCATACATGTGTTTATTGAAGAAATATAAGAAGCCAAGAAAAAGAACAAAATGTATCACTGAAAAGTATCCCATAGGATTAAATCAGTTGAAACAACAAGCATTAGCCACATTACATATCAAAGGTAAACTATCACCGTAACAAGACAGCCAAAACCTTAGCTTAATTATTTATCCAATCTGCTTCACAATTTCTAAATATTCATTCCTCCGAATTTAGTCTATTGTAACATTCTAATATCATGTTTACATATTCTGAAAGGTATTTTATTGTATAGAAAGTACAGAATTACAAGCATTATAATTTTCCTGTACATTACATATAATCAGGGTCAACATCGTTGCATTCAAAAATCAGTATGTAATGCAAGAAGAGCATCACATGCCAACATAACCAATAAGACCACAGCTTCGAATAGAATGAATGAAAAAATTTGAGAAAGGGAAGAAGGGAGGGAGGGAGGGATGGTGAGAGGGAAAAAAGAGAGGAAAGAAACATGAGAAACACCAGTAGAACAACATAATATATACACCAGAAAAGGAAAATTGTTCACATACCCCAGATGGCACAGAATTGCCAAGCTTGCTTTCAGAATTTTTAGAATACAACCACTGAGGAGATAAAGGGAAACTGTTATCCGAAGTCAGTTGATCTGCAGAAGGCCAGCACTAGTATAAGAAATATAAGACAGGGCATTTTACAGTCAATTAAGAAAAAGTAAAATGTATGCCAAGCTAATAAAGATTGAAAAGTTCTAAACTATTTAAGTAAACATTCTAAAGTGAAGCTCTAAACAGTGGCAAGAACAACAATGATGTTCAGAATGCCTAAATACGTATAAATCAAGCATAAAATGCATTCCATATAAAAAAAAGGTTAACCATTAACTAAAGGAAGCATAAGAATGAAATTTGAGAACATGAAAGGTATGATGTCATATAGACTAGTTTATAGACAAATATTCACATGTACACATGCAAAATGTATGCCTTGGCGCAAATGCATTAATACATGTGAATAACTATAACACACATGCATGCATACGCATCCAAGAAAGTCAGGGATAGTCACAAAACAAACAGCGTGCTCAGTAATGCGAAGCATAACAAGTAGCTAGCTCATCTAATGAAGCCTAAGAATCTCATATTAAATATTCTATCCCATCATCTGCAATATACCTTAAGCTAAATAATAGATAAAATTTCATGATAACTCTAAAACAATGAAATGAGACAAAATAAAATACTCCAATTAACATTTAAAACTTCAAAAACAAAATAAAAAGATGAACTAATCAGGCATCTAAATTTCATAACTAAAATGAATTCATGATAAATAACCTTTTGAGTCATCAAGCGAGCCCATGAGACCCTTTTCCTCATCAACCACTCCATGCGCATCACCTTCCACACCAAAGGCAGAAAATCATTACTAAGGATAATATTGTGTGAGTGACAAGATTTTTTTTATGACGATGAAACAGGAAGGATCGTCATAGAATAGCAGCAAAATACTCACACAAGTGACAACATCATACAGATGTCAGCTAAACAAAAATAAAAATAATATAAAAAATAAAAAAATAGTTCCCGCGTAAACAGATTCAGCACAGCACAATCCCCTGGCATCACTACAAATACCCCAATCTTAGGATCTTCCGGCCATACTAGCATCCCACAGGGATGAACCCATTTTCCCACACTGACCAAACAGAATCTAGTTTCAGAAGCCGATTCCTCGCAACAGAAGTCGAACAATACAACAAAAGTTAACCAAAACAAAGGAAATCACATCACCGTCCATCCACAGCCCAACAACAGAAAACCCTAGGGAGTCCAAACCCCCTCACCCTAGCCGCCCCATACCACAGAACGCCATCCACGTTAGCCACACGAGAAGGGGCGAGATAAATAGAGTGATTAACCAAAATACCTTTGCCGCCCCAACCCTCCGGGTTAGGTTTCGTCTGCACAATACGTGCCAGATCTAACTTTCGTTCAGCCATGGAAGTAACTGAAGACCACCGATCGGAAGAAGCAACACCAAATTTAAGCTCCCGATCGTCCCAAGGGAAGTGGACGAAAGAGATCTACCGCCACCTGATTCGAACTTTCGGTTCGAGAGTGGGATCGCTCAGACACTGCGCTATCAGCAGCCGGCCGGCCGACTTCCGGGGAAAGAGATAGGGTTTCAGATTCGAAGCCGGCGAAGAAGAGCGAGAGCGAGAGCGAGAGCGAGCGAAGACTTGAGGAACAGAGAACAAGGATCAGAGGGCTCGTAACAAGGGAAAAGAAGAGAGAAATGATGATAGAGGCAATCGGGATTCGGGAACGATAAAAATACCTAGCTTATTCTGTTTATTTATAGTGCGGATTAACAAACAAGTTCACAGACCATTTTACTCATCACCCTAAGGGAACCCACCGACAGCAAGAGCGTATCGGGCGGGTGGTCGAATGGGTCAGCGTTAATTCATGCTGAGGGGAGCCATTTGGAGACCAGAAATAGACCGAGGAAAGAACCAGAGGTTAGAAGATGAAATAATTCGTGAAAGAGATGGATATTTAGATGCTTTATTTTCAAAATTATTGTAAGTGTTAATAAAAATTTTATCAATTATTGTAAATTGAAAAAGAAAATTTTAAATTATTTATAAATATATATTTTTTAACATATTTAAAAGTAATATAATGTGTGAGAATAATAATAATGATAGAAAAACAGAGAATTTAATATCTTAATTTTATAAAAATATTGAGTGCACAAATTGATAAAAAAAAAATATTGCAATAAATATTAAATTTTTTATGCGAAAATTTTATAAATATAAATCAATGAGTCTAATTGTTATGAATGTGCCTATATTATTGAATAAGAATTATTCATGTTCGTCTAGAAATTTTATTCCAGATCACGAGATCTTCGTCGTACAATTTCTATCAATATGACACAGTTATACGTGGAAAACCCGTTAAACCTTGCCGTAGAACTTTCACTATTCAAAGATCTGGTCGCTTCTACCGTTAGTTTGGAGAAGAAGGTGTTCTAGAATCGATATTCCGAGTGTAGAAAAAACGATATCGATTACTCAAGGGAGAAGTTTCCCAAAAGCGGTGAGGCGATCTTGCAACCTCTTGATCTTCGGGAGAAAGGAGCGACCTGCTTTCTAGTTCAGGCGATCTCCAGGGTGAATCACGATCTTCGATGCGGTGGTGGCGGCCGTGGTGATAGATCGGCGTCAATCGGCCAGGTAGTTCTCAGCCTCAGTCTTCAAATCGGTCGGTCCTCGGTGAGAATGAGGCTATTATAGTTTTAGTGGCGTAATGGAAAACTCCAACCACTCCCATCTGGGCGGCCATCGATCCCCGATGACGGTGTATTTTGATGATGTGCCTTGATCTTGGGTGGTGATCTTGGATTCGTTTGTCGGACCGATCGTATAAATATGTCGATTTTGGTGACCATTTGGCGGATCGATCCATTTTCATGCTGATAAACTTGATCGAGTCGATTGATTGGATCGGATACTTGATATATTCTATGTTAGATCCTCGAGGACGGTTTGTAATCGTCGGTGATTAGATCAAGCATTTCTTAAAATCTCGATTCGTCTTGTTGAGATTAATTTTGAGGGCGTATCGATTCGATATATTAATTAATAAAATGATGACAAAGTGACTCATAAAAAAAATAATGATGATTTAATATTTTAGTATTACATGAAAATATAGCATAGACATGAGTAAAAGAAAGCATTAAATATGCCAAATGTTTTATTCAAAATTAAAAGAATCATTGAACCTAACTTATATAAATGTATTAAAATCTAATCTTTTCTTTTAATGAAAATATGATATTATAAAAGTTTGGAATATTAGCCTTAACTCTTATGATTATAGTACAGATTATTGAAAAAATAGATGATGATGATGATGACGATTAGGCGATATCTATTAAGTAATAATTAAGCTTTGACGATTAGATAATAATTATCATGCAATAATGATTAAATTATGATGGTAGAGCAATGATAATTATCGAAGTCCATGGATTTACTTTATTATAACCAATGACTTCTTGGGGCATCCTAGTGAGAGAGACCTTAATGAGTTGATCGGCTTGTCGGTTGATTCTTGCTAGGGAGGCAATCAAAAATTAGAATTGAGGATGAGATGAATTTATTGGCTCTTTCATGGAGAGAGGTGATGATATGTCAGTAATAATATATATTTTCATAGCCTTCTAAATAGGGCATTGATGCCCATCTCTAAATATTATAAAGAGTGCTTACATGAAATCTTAAAGTTATCATAATTAAAAATTAGTTCATTCTTAGGGTATGTTTGGAACAGCTGTAATTTTTTAAAAAATTGGTTGTAAAATTACTATGAAAAAAATAGTTTTAAAAAAAAAATTTGTTGTGTATATTACAAATAGTTTTTTTGAAAAATTCAAATAATAATTTTCTGACAGTTATCATACTCTAACAGCTATGGTTCTCAAAATAATTTTTTTATCATAAACTTTCTCAAAATCAGTCAAAAAACTGATAGTCAAACGAAGCTGTGTTGCTTTCTAGCTATTTTATGAAAAAATAAATCACCCAAAAAACTATCTCAAACATACTCTTAATAATTTATGCGATAACAATTAAGTAAAGCTCACCAACTTACGACTCCATATATATAAAATAACATAACAAGAACCACGGGGCATTTGAAGCAAATGATCGAGTGCGTGTAGATATAATTTGCTTGAGGTAAGCTTATGGGTGCATGTGAAGAGCACATGCACGTTGAATGGGTTTTAACATGTACTTATATTTTTCTATAGTTGATATTTTTTTAACTCAATGTAGTGGCTTTATGCCACTACAATAATTCCTTTATGTTTATTATATGAAAGATTTACATACATATCATACAATTTTTATATATTTATATATCTAATACCTAAAATTAAATATTTATTTATCTAATATTTTTTTTCTATGCTTATTTTAGTTTTAAAAAATGAATGATAATCATATTTTTAATATGATAATAATGATATATATATATATATATATAAAATAATAATAATAATAATAATAAAACTTAAGTATTAGATATGTGAATATATAAGAAATTGATATATATACGCGAGCTATTTAAAACCCTGAGCACGTCTTTTCTCCCTTCATCACTGCCCATTTGTTTCTGCGTTTTCTTCTTCTTCTTTTTCTATTCCTTCTCCGAATCCGTGAGGTGATTATGAAGGAGTTTGAGAGAATCAAGATTACTACGCCATTCGGTCTTTGCGCCTTCTCTGCCTTTTGTTCGCAATTTCTTGAGCTACCGTCGCTGTGAAAGTTTATCTATCAGGGTTACATTCGGTGAGTTATAAGTTCCTTGTGCTCCTCTTTTTCTTTTTTCTTCTTGTTTTCATTTCAAATTTTGATATATATAGTTTTCAATTTCTTCCTCCCACGATTTTAGGTAACGCTGTTTGAAGATCCTATTTTGATTATTTCGATTAATTTTAATACTCCTCTCTTTCCATTTCTTTTTTATTGTATCCAAATCAAAGGATTAGCGGGTAGTTGTGACAAATTGATTGTGAAATGAGATTAAAAAACAAGTATGGATAACTAGAAGCTTCACGGCATTTAGGAGCCATTGGAGTCGGAGAGGAAAAATAGAGGATTACCAATTGTATGATTGTATCTTTTGAATTTCGATTTGTAGCTTTTCGTGTCTGGAATACTAACAGAGCTCATCGTTACATTTATTATGCGTCCATTAATTTCGTGTTAGTTGTTACATCTATGCTCAACAGTTTCAACTCTGCAATAAAACATGGGCATGCGGTTTCAACCCTAAAATTGTTTGAGGCTAAAAAATCGATGAAAACGCTATCATAGATGATAGAACTATAGAAGCACATATTATTCTTTTTTTTTTTTGACACTGAAACAAGTTTGAGCAAAGGAACATAGAGAGAGCATTTTAAAAAAAATCATAGAGAAGCCGAGATTTTTATTTCAACTGGAACACTATTTTTTTTTGCAAGAATATAGATATGCAAATGAAGGAAATTCTTTCTTTCTTTCTTTTCTTCTTTTTTTTTTTTTTTTGCATTTCTATTACTCTAAGTGGTGGATAATGATCGATATTTTTGTGCTTAATCTTTCTTGCATATAGCTGAGAAATATTGCTTTTAGGATTGAGAGTTTGAGTTGATTTGTTCATGTTCTGATTTGTGTGTTAATATTTAGTTTATCAAAGAATTGCATATGGAAAATTAAAGTTAAATTTCTATTTAGATGAATCAACTTAAGTTTTAGAGAAGTGATTAGAGAATCGATCAGGCGATATTTTTTTTTTTGGAAAGTTGAAGGACAAATTACACAAACCTTTACATGACTAATATTTATTTTCTTTGTATATTTAATCATTACTTATATCTTTTATGTTTTATGATTTTAGAAACGAACATTCAAATATTTTTTACGTGGAGCAGTCTTCACAATTAATTAAGGTATGTGAATATTTTTTATTTAATAAAGGTAGAAAGTGTCTTTTTTTGAAAATTTATTGATTTATTATTTCTTAATAAAGCCGTCGATGTGTCTTTATTAAAAAATACTATTGATTTATTTTTTTAGGTACAGGCCGACATGCCGACTGTGTGCCTTTATTTTGAGAAATTATTTTTTTAGAAAAGGTCGAAAGTGTGCCTTTATTTTGTTTTTTGAAATATGTTCAAAAGCATGTCTTCTTTTTTATATTAATCTTTAAGACTTTACATGACATTTTAATGTTCTTTTAATTAGATATGGAGGCGATATTTTGAAAGAAAGATTGAACAAAATGAGTCCAGTTATTCACATCTTATTATTGGTAAAAGTGGTAATACAAAATCTAAACAAGTGCACACAGAATTCAACGTAGAAGATATTGTAGCAGATCCTGGATTAAGAGAAAAAATTTCAGAGTATCATTCCAATGATTGTGATAGAGTTAGAAGAGCGTATCTTCAAAATAGGACATGTCAACCTCGTGATCATGAATTTCCTCAAACACAAATCGGAAATAAATTGTGCAGGTTTAATTTAAAATGGTTTGATGAATATAAAGGTTGGTTAGAAGTACAATATTGCAAAAGATCGTATATTATTTATTTTATCTTTATAGACACGATATTGGTGAACAAGCAAGTGGTGATAGTTTTGATAATAAGATTTAAAATTGAAAAAAAAAAGAAAAGAAAGATTTGAAGTTCATATTGGCCAAGTTAATAGTTAATATTGCGAAAATGTGAAGATTTAATGAATCGGGATCAACACAGCATTTTCTTATGGAAGATATTCTAATCAAAATCGAAGGGATTACGACACGATTATGTGCTGATTGATTATGTATGCTTTCTTTTAAGGATTAGCTTTTTTAGTGGTCATGATGAATCGGAGGATTACGAAAATCAAAATTTTCTTGAACTTCGCACTTTTGGTAGCATAATGAAAGTATTAATAAGGTTGTCCTTGAAAATGCTCATGAAATAATAAGTTAATTTCGAAATTGAAGGATATTACACATGCATTCTTGTGACTTCAAATACTATTATATGATTTGGGTAATGAGTTATTTCGTTCTTTTAGATGAATCTCTCGATGTATCAATGAAAGAACAAGTGGCTATTGCGATTCGTTATGTTGATAAGAGAGGTTGCTTTGTTGAGTGTTTCCTTGGTATTATACATATTGGTGAAACAACTGCTCCAACACTTAAATGAGGCACTTTTCTCGCATGGATTGAGTATATCACGAATCGTGGTCAAGGTTATGATGGGGCTAGCAACATGTAGTGAGTTTCATGGATTAAAAGCTTTAATCTTGAAAGAAAATAATTCAGTTTATTACATTCACTGTTTTGCTCATCAATTACAATTAGCACTAGTTGCTGTGGCTAGAATCATATTGATTACATTTTTTAATAATGTATCTAATTTGATAAATATTGTTGGAAGTTCTTGCAAAAGGAGAGAAGTTTTATTTGAAAGACAAGTAAACAAAGTTGTTGAGCAAATAAGGAGTGGAGAACTACAAAATGGTTTAAATCAAGAAATAACTCTTCAATGAGCTGGAGATATGCGTTGGGGATCACATTATGCTGCATTGATAAATATACTTATTTTATTTGGATCTATTATAGATGTTCTTGATATAATTATAGAAGATGGATTTAAGCGGTGAACAAAGAGGTGAAGCAAATACTCACTTGATTCAATTCAATGTTTTGAGTTTATTTTCAATCACTTGATGAAATTCATATTAAGAATGAATGAGTTATCTTAAGTTTTAAAAAAGATCAAGATATTATAAATGTCATGACTTTGGTTAAGGTGTCAAAACAAAGACTACAAAATATGAGGGATGATGGTTGGAACATTTTATTTGAAGAAGTTCATGCATTTTGTGAGAAAAATGATATACTTGTGCTAAATATGAGTGAAAGATTTATTATACGTGGGAGATCAAGAAGATATGCTCGAAATCAAATTTATTATCAAGTTGAGTTATTTTATTATTATTGATATGTAACTTGGAGTTTAACAATGATTTGATGAGGCAATCTTGAATTACTTTTATATGTGGCATGCTTGAATCCATTGATTCTTTCGACTTTTGATAAAAAAAATTGATATGTTTGGCAAAGTTTTATCCGACTTATATTATTAGATAGTTAACTTGAGAATTATATTATTGACATGAAATCAAATGATTCATTTTGAAGTTGAAGGGAATTTTAGAACTTACAAAAGTTAAAGAAAAGAAAAATGATATTTATCCTCTTGTATATTTCTAATAAAAACTTTTGATATTGTCAATCATTCATCAATTGTTGAAGAGCATTTTACATAAAGATCGTAAAAAAAATCGATTGTATGATAGAATGGGAGATTCTTGGATGAATGATTGTCTTATTACATATATTGAAAAGATGTATTTAAGAGTGTTGATAAGGAATTTATTGTTATACAACTTTCAAAATATGAAACTTCGGAGGAGAAGTTATAAATGATATCAACAACAATAACAACAATAACAATCGCTGGGTGGGGTATACATGAATCCTTCATCTCCATTGTGTCTATTATGTGTCAAATTCTCATTTAATTCAAGTATACTAAGATCATTTTAATACATCTTAACCAAGTCTTTTAGGTCTACCTCTACCTTTTCTTAACATAAGGCAAATCTAATGCATCTACTCTCTGTCATCTGATGACGTGACGCTTTATGTGGCCAAACCATCTAGCGACTCTCCCTAATCTTATCTACCAGGAGCTACTCAACTTTTTCCCAACATACTTATTTTGCATTCTATCTCTAAAGGTAAAGCCACTCATCCACAGCATCCGATATGTAATATAAAAAATTTATGTTATTCTGAGGTTTGATTTCTTTATTTTGTTATATGAGATCTTTGATTTTTAATTTTATATAAAGGTAAATTATTCATTATTTTATTGTCTTCAAAAAAACTTCGAATCCGTATATATGTAAATCCTCATATGACTTCTTGGCTCCCTCCATGTAAAAAAACTTAAGCTTAACTTGTTCCCCCCAAACGTTATATTTTCTATTATAAATTCAATCTTTTCGATTGAATGATAGCAAGGTTTTATCATTTATAAAGGACTATCGATATAAAAGGATAGGATGTCACATATACATATTTTCACCCTTCATAAAAAAAAAAAAAAATTACCAATATTTAAACTTGCAAATATATATATATATAATAATTAACAATTATCTTTTAAATACCTCAAATATTTTAACAACTACCACAAAGTTTTAATGAGTTCTCAAATATTTTAACAACTACCACAAAGTTTTAATGAGTTTTTGAGTATTGATTAAAATAAATAGGACGGGCTTTGATTAGAGCCATGTCATGATTTCATACATAAGGACATAATTGTAGATAAACATAAAATATATTTTAATAAAAGAGTAATTTTATTTTAACTTACTATATATTAATATATATAATTAAAATATTATTTTGATTGAGTTTTTGGTGTTCAGAATCAAATAACAATTTTAATAACATCCAACCAAATTAAATGACAATCAAATAATTTTCAAATTTTTGAGTGTAACATCTGCATATCTAAGAGCAAATGGTCTATTAAAATTATTATAATTATATAAAAAAATAGTGATAAAAATATTATAAAAAAATTGTAACAAACATACATTTATTTTTTATAAAAATTAAAACGTAACTTTCTAATTATCATCATAGATAAACAAATTAAATTAAAAAATACAACTTTCTCATATAGATAAAACACAATCATAATATAATACCCAAAATAATACTGCAATGAGATGCAAACTCTACAACCCTAAAAAGTGCTTAAAAATTAAATTTTTAATATCACATCAAAATACTATCAATAATCATTTCAAAAATATGAAATGCATCTTTTATAAGTTTTTATTAAATAAATAAATATCTAACTTGAGTGATCGATCTCTAAAACTTCTTATTTTTAATTTCAAACATCCAAACGGGTATGCAGAATCTCTGAAACCCTATAATATCTTCTTATTTTTATACGTTTTACATCTTTCTTTAGATAATATTTAGCTATTTACTGAAAAAAATTCCAACTTTTATTGTATACATTTTAATGCTAATGAATATGCAGGAATTATCCACAAAATACTCATAAGTGAAAATATTATAAAAAAATCTGGAGAACAATAAATAAAACAAAACGATGAGACAAAAAAGGAAATAAAATTAAAATTGAAGTCCAAAAAAAAAAAAAAAAAAAATCCTGAAACTGAGAGTTTATAAAACCTAACTCATCCTCTGAGCAGCTTCTTTAGCGAGGAGCTTCTCCTTAGCCTCTTTGCCTGAGACTTCGATCCCATGATTCCGCCTCCCCATTTCTTTCTAATCTCGTCGAACTTGTCGTTGAAGTTAGCCTGAATTCAGAGAAAATTATATGTTAGAGGAGAAAAAGGAATATAAGAATGGTTTATTTAGGATTAAATGTTTCATCAGGAAATTTTACATACACACCATACAATTCTTATGTATTTTCATATCTAAATTTTGATATTTATGAAAAGATTTAGATACATACCACAAAATTATTATGTATTTACATATCTAACACTCAAAATTAGATATCTACTTATACACTTTATTATACTTGAAAAGGTATATTTGACTTTTGAAAATGTTAATGACAATGATATATGTGATATTGAAAAATGAGGTGTTATACATATAAAAAATAAATTTTGAGTGTTAGATACATAAATATATAAGAATTGTGTGATATGTATGTAAATACTCCTATTTATAAATATAATATTTTTTTATCTATAAAAAGATGTATTCATTTTAAAAAGTTAATGATGATGCTATCTAGAATGTAGTATTAAATATTTAAAAGTTATTTATGTAAATATGAAAATTTAATAGTAAGATATATATAAATGTATAAGACCTGTGCGCTATATATGTAAATGCCCCTTCATTTTTAAGATTTGGCCTTTTTTTCAATTAATTTTAAGAAACATTTTTTTATAAGAAGGAATTTTTACAATCAAATCTATATAAATGTGACAAAAAAAAGTTAGGAAAATTTACATACTTACTACACAATTCTTAAACATTTATATATATAACACCCAAACTATAATATTTATACAAATAACACTTTTTCATGCATACATGAACGAAGCATTTCACTTTAAAAGATAATAACAATGATATTTTTCTTATAATATTAAAAATTTAAGTGTTCTTAAAATTCAGGAGTTAGAAATGTAAATATATAAGAATTGAGCCGACTGTATGTAAATATATATATATATATATATATATATATATATATATATATATATATATATTCACAACAGTTATTTTATGAACAATTGCAGAAACGTCAAATGGAATCAAAACGTGTAAATTAGTTTAATAATCACCTTAATAGCCTCTAGGATTTTGCTGAACTCAAGCTTGTCTTCATTCTTCACAGTTGTCAAGCACAGTACTGCAGCAGTTTTCTTGTGGACGATCTATAGAAGTCGAAATAAAAAATTTGTGGGAAATTTCTATTCAAAAATATTAAATAAATAAATACTTACCGTTCCCAACCGAGCTTTCCCCTTCACAATGCAGTAAGGGATCTCCATCTTCCTGCACAAAGCTGGAAGCCAGACGACTAGCTCTATTGGGTCTACATCATGAGCAATAACCACCAGTTGGGCCTTGTTCTGAGATCAGTGCAGACAAAACTTGCTAAATTAAATTAATCATGGAAAAATCAAACAATATCTAAAAATATGATCATTTATTAACTATTATAAAATAAAATAAATCCCAAAATGATGTCCCGACTAATTTCATGTGAACAATTTAATACTAAGTATCACATTTATCCAATTTAGCCTCTTATTACTCAAAATAGATCCAAAATGATTCCACATATAGAAATGGTGGGAAAAAATTGATCCCAATTTAGTGCCTCAACCATACAAATTGATCTCAATTTAATTCTGAATGGATCATTTTAGATCAATTATGCATAGAGAGACTAAATTAGCCAATAAAATATAAAATTAAGTATTGCGGGATGAGATGATGAACTTTAGAGAGAACAAATATATATACGCAGGTTGGAGATCCAATGACATGGATTAGAGATTGCCCTAGATGATTTGATCATCGATAAAGACTCAATTAAGAGACAACAATAATCCCTTGGGTGGATTTAATCAACCTCTCGTTGTATCATATTATGTGTCAAATTCTCATTTAATTCAAGATACTTTCATTTTTTTACATCTTAACCAAGTCTTTGGGTCTACTACCTTTTAACATAAAAGCAAATCTGTCTACTCTCCTAATCGGTTATGACAGGCGTTTTTATGTGGCAAATGACTCTCCTAATCTTATCTACTAGAGCTACTCCAACTTTTTCCTACTCATTTTATATTCTATCTCTAAGGGTAAAACTCATCCACGAGCATCCTCCTCTCTCGTAACACTCTCTTGTATGTTTTATCTTTTACATTCTCAAATCTTATAAAATTTTTTCCTTAAGTTTAAGTGGAACTTTTATCACATAATACGCCGATGCATTCCTCCACTTCAACCATCCAACTTGAATTCTACTAATAATATCTCCTATTTCACCATCATTTTGAACAATAGAGCCTAAATATCTTCACTCTTATTAATGACTGATCATTTTAAAGTCACACTACAACTAAAACTTCTACAACTAAAATTACACTCCATATATTCAGTTTTAGATTTGCTTAAGCAAAACCTTTAGACTCTAAAGTTGACCTCCATAACCTTTAGGCGGATGCATTCCTCTACACTTAGAGAGTAGATGTATTATATTGGCCTCTATTAGAAAAAAAAAAAGAGATAAATCTAAAAAAACTTGATTATAAAATATAACAAATGAACTATTACAATAACGCTTGTTGTTTGTTGCAGAGACTAAATTAGTCACTTGCAACTAGTCGAGTATATATTAAGAAAAGTTGAATCCAGTGCAGGAGATGACTTCCAAATGATAATGGAGATAGCATACCACTGCTCTAAGCTTCACTTTATATACATGCGACAAAATAAAATGAGGGATTACAAACCTGTTCTATGAGATAAGTGACATGATTAAGGCCATATTTGACAACAATTGGCTTCTTGGATTCCACAACCTTTCCTTCAGACTCAGCTTGTGCCCGTTTCAGAAGACGCTCCTTCTTGGCAGCTCTGTCCTCAGGCCTGTACTTCAGAAGCATCTTGAACAGGCTTGTTGCTGCAAAGAAGTATCAGATAATGATAATATCTAATCCAAGGGGTATTAATATAACAGTAGGGTGGGAACAAAAAAAATGTTGTATTCACACTAAGCATAAACATAAGATCAGAAAACAAGGGAAAAAAATAAAAAGAGATTGAACCAATATCAAGAAGTAAATGATCGTTTAGAAAGCAGGTCAGTAAGGCATTCCCTGAAGGTGCCCATATCATATGCTTAAGCCCTCAATTCTCCAAAAAAAAAAAAAAAAAAAAATGCCAGACCACTCAATTCTGGAAATACATATCATCCCATAATTCAATCCTCCAAATTTTGCCACATAATTATCTGTCGTGATCAACTTGTATGATGTTTCAATCAAACACTCTTATTCATAAAGCAAGATTAACATCATTATAGTTTTATTAAATTTATCTTCCATATATCTGTTATGGCCTCTTATGCCATAATTTTTTAAAGGAAGTTATCACTTTAAACTATTAGCGTTGAGGATAAGAATTCCGTATAAAAAATAATTCCAAGTAATGTAATTTCCAACTTTCTTTCCAATATTTTTTTCTTCAAGTTTCAAATGTGTGAATGTAAGTTGTTTGATTCCATCAAATGCGGTGCAAATGCAATTACTTGATAATGATGGAAAATCATCACCTTGCATTAGTGTGGGACTTACATTTAATTACTTTGATATTTTCATCCCATAGTATATATTTCCTTGACTAGTCGGTACTCTTGATTTTAATAAGTCATGCATAAAAAAATCAAATCATAATGATTAAATTCAATTTACTCATTTTAATTTTATATGTTTCTAATTCCTAACTAAATTTCACATATTATTTCAATCATTACATTATTAATAGTTTACTCTTAGAGATAGAATGCAAAATGAGTATATTCGGGAAAAGTTGGAGTAGCTCCGGTGATGATAAGATTAGGAGAATTGCTAGATGGTTTGGCCATAAAGCGTCGGCGTCGATGATTAATTAGGAGAATAGATTTAGATTTGCCTTATGTTAAGAAAGGTAGAGGTAGACCTAAAAAGACTTGGTTAAGATGTATAAACAATGATCTTAGTATCTTGAATTAAATGAGAATTTGACACATAATCACAATGATAGGCGAAGGATTCACATGCCGACCCCACCTAGTGGGATTAAGGCTTGTTGATGTTGTTGTTGTTGTATTACATTATTAATAGCATTTTGATCTAATATTACACATTGAGATATAAAAAATGCTAGTTATTGAATTTGCGATATGTAAATTCTCAATTTACTTTGCATGAATCCAAAGTACAGATTATGCTAATTGTATCAGAAAATATTAACTCTTAGTCATCCTATATCAAATTACCATTGATATTTTAATGAAATGAAATATAAAAGTGGAGCAAATTATTATATTTATAACTTGATAGGTGATGAAAGGGATTATGTTCTAACCTTATAAAATTAACTGGCTAGCCAATTGAATAAGCAAAAACAAATCAATGATAACATTAATTTTCTTAAAACAAAAATAGATAATCTAAGAGTAAATTAAGTTAATGCACATAAATCTGAAGTCAATTCGAAAGTTAAGTGTCTACCTACAATGGAAAAGGTTAACTTAAATATTTTAATAAAGTGGTTGCTAGATCTAAATAACTTCTTTGAATGCAAAATCATATATGACAACTGATAAGTAAAATCATAAAAAGTTAACTTAAACTATGATTTGAGGTCTGATATAAAGAAAAATGCCACCTCACCACGTTCTATCTATGCTAAATTTCTATCTAAATGGATTTTTACGTATTCAAGTAGTACATCGTTTTATCATAGCAAATAAGTTTAATATGTTGCACCTACTGCATCTAAAAATAATAACACTACAATCAATAAAGACAAGGGAGCAAATCAATAGCATTAGCATTTAGTCTAAAATCTCCATAAATGCAAGTTATAATTATCATCAAACTAGACATTATTTTAATCAATGTTTTGGTAAGAACTTGTGTATAAATGTGGAGATGGAAAATAATGAAATTAATATTTTTCTAAAGATGTCTATGAATTTGTCTAAGAACTTTGTGATAATAAGGATGCATAATTGATTATTCTTTGAATGCCATCTTATTATTTATACTAAAGGTTGAATCCAATTGAAAAATAATAACTATTAAAACATGTTTCAAAATTGGGAAGAAGCTTTGCAAGCCTATAATTGATAGTGGTAGTTGTATGGATGTTACACTTAAGTTTGTCATATATTGTATGGTTTTAAAATGAAAACTACAACGTCAATCATAAAATAGCTTTTGTTGGATAACAATACTATATTTGTGTACAAAGGTTATCTACTTATGATTCAAATTGAACACCCATGTTCATAGGATATAGTGTCAACTTTAACCCATGGATGTTGGCTATGTTATTTTTGGTAAACTTTTACTATATGATTTAGATGTCACTCATTTTGGAATGCTTAACAAGACTTACACCACTTAAGAGTAAGTTTTAATCTGCACAAGAATCAATACTCAAAATGAAGTGAAAAATCATTGCATACAACAACAACAACAACAAGCCTTAATCCCACTAGGTGGGGTACTATGAATCCTTAGTCATTGTGTCTATTGTGTCAAATTCTCATTTAATTCAAATATACTAAGATCATTTTTATACATCTTACTTGTCTTTCTATATCTACCTTAACATAAGAATCTAATCATTCTACTCTGTCCATTATACCGACGCTTTTATGTGTAACAAAAGACTCTCCACTGTCTTTATCTATCATCGTTGAGATCCAACTTTTTCCCAAACATACTCATTTTGCATTCTATCTCTAAGGGTAAAGCCACTCATCCACGAGCATCCTCATCTCTACAAACTTAGTCTTATGTTTATCTTACCAACATGCATCATAGTCATTAGTCTTACCACCATCTTATAAAATTTTCCCAAGTTTAAGTAACTTTTTCGTCACATAATAGGCGGATGCATTCCTCCACTTCAACCATCCAACTTGAATTCTACTAATAACATCTCCATCTATTTCACCATCATTTTGAAAAATCATTGCATAGTCCAAACAAATATGCATTTGAAAGATAATAGGCAAAAGGGTGTTATCTATGCATTAGTAGTTAGTATTGTTGAGTTGAAAATATAGTGCACAAAACTATGACTTCTTCTAATGAGGCTAACCAAGTGATTCATTTTAAAATTGCTTATTCTCATGACCTTCCCAATGAATTACCATCACTGAGATACATACAACATGCAACTGATTTAGTTCATGAATTATGAGATTATCCTAGCCTAATTTTTCTTATCGTAGGATACATCAATTAAAATATGTTGAAGTTAAAAGACAGGTTAATGATTTAAGAAGTGAGTTACTAGGAATGATAACTAGGGAATTCATGTAGAGAGTAATACTATAAAAAAAATCACCATCAAATATAAATTTCTTAAACCTCTCATGGATGACAGGCTAAATATGATGGATGGTATTGAGATATTTTTAAAAATTGATTTAAAAGCGGAATGTCATCAAAACAACCAATGCATGCGTAAAGCATAACTGAAACGCTTCCTGGTTGATCCAAACCTTCAAATCCATAATAAGCGAATCATAAAAACAAAAACTTTTTAACCAACAAAAACCATTCAAAAAGAGTCTATAGTTTAAAGCAAAATCTTCTAGTTAGTGAATAAATTACTATGCTAATAAGAAAAAAAAATGGAATCAAATAGGTCGCCCCTTAAAGAGCATTCCCAGAATTAAAATCGTCACACGAAATAGTACAGAGCTTGATCCCACATTCATACAACATAAACAATAATCACGTCCTACAATTTCTAAGATGAAATTAAAGGTAACTGTTAAAAACATTAACTATAAGTTAATGATAACAAGAGCTTTTCTCCAACCAGGCCACGGGTTGGGAAGAACTCCGAAGACAAGCAGACCCATTCAGAAACTACAATTCCAGGACTAATTCGATACCAAAAAGCCATAAAAATGATTACCCAGGTTCTTGTCCAAAGTCCTTGTGAACTGGTTAACCAGGAGGAACCTTCAAACGCTGCTTAAGGATCCTCCTCTGCCTCTGGATTCTCACTACCTTAGGCCATTTCACGAAGCGATGAAGATCCCTCTTAGGAGGCAGAGCTCCACCAATCCCAAACTGCTTGGGCCTCTTCTCAAACAGAGGGTTCACGACCTTCTCCTGCAAACCATAAGAAAACTAAAACGGCCTGCATAAACCCCATATCAAACACTCAGATAAAATATCCTGACAAAGTCTACCGTCTTCTTCTTCACTGCGACCGGGGCCTTCACTCCTCTCTTGGGAGCCTGCATCATTCAAAACATAAACCTCAGAACCAAACAGAAGAAAAAACAATCAACAACTCAATCCATAACTGAAAAGAAAAAAAAAAAAAAAACACAATCGAGCAAAGGATAGAAGTGCGAAAGATAGAAGGAACAATACCATTTCTCTTCAATGATCGACGGCCAAAGCTAGGGTTCCGTAGGCGGCGGGAGAGGCTGGATAGCTCTAAGACAAATCAATTGGTCTGGAGCTTATATATGGATGGGCGTTTCAGTTAATTTAGAGAAGCCTGGCGTGATATCTTGGCCGTTGGATGCCTGACGATGAGCCAACGCTCCTGCCCGTTCGATGAGCAGAAAACAATGATCAAGAGTTTTAATTAAACTAATGATTCATTTGAGTAACTTTTTGTAAAAATGATTCTAAAATTATTTTATCAAAAAAAAAAAAAAAAAAAACTAGTATAGTATAGATATATAAATATATTTTTAATAAATCAAATAATATCCTTCTTATAATTACCATATTTTAATAAATTTAATTTTTAAAAATAATTTTTAACATAAAATTTTTTAAAAAATAACAAGATAGTATTGCACTATTATAAATAATTTTATAAGTCAAGTATAAGATTATAATAAATTACACGAGAAGACATGATTACAAAATAAGACAATGTTGCTAGTCATAGACCTTTAGTTAGTACTAGAGGTAACAATTTTGTATTATCAATTAACAATAGATAGTGATGACGATAAATATTAGTAATGGTTAAATGAGAGGGTTGATAATAATAAAAATGGTCATTATTGTGTACATCAATTAGTGTGAATGATGATCGACAAAAGATAATTATAATGGTTGACGATAAGTATCGATGGTGATTAACAACATATGTTGACGACTATAAAAATTGATTGTTATTTGTGATCGTCGAGTGTCAATAGTAGTTGATGGTAGACATTGACGGCTGTCAATGGGGGTGTAGGCATCTAGCATCAAAAGACGTTGAGCATCAATGACGAAAATTAATGATAGACAATAACAATCATTCATAGGTGTCGAGAGAAGAAAGTATCATCGAGTGCTAATTGACACATCCATAAAATTTGTCGAGTCTCATGCTTCCCATCGAGATGATCATACTCAGACTCAATCTTCATACTTCAACGATATCAAATTTTAATGATGTTAAATTCATTAAATTCTTCTCATCGAAATATTAATTTATTAGTATTGCGTGCTAGAAAATCGGTTGCGGTAGAGTAAAGTTTCGGCGTTAACGTTGAAATCCAAAGACACACGCATGTTAAAGAGTATAAAACTGCAATTTTACGTGGAAAACCTTGAAAGAGGGAAAACCATGGGGCCGAAAGAAAACTTCCACTATGTCATTTGAATACAAGATCTTCCGTCTGGGATTAAATATGAAACAATATTCTTGTAAACGATGTTGGCGATGATGTTGTGATAGTGGTCGGTGATGATCCGGCAACGACAATCGGCAGCGAAGATCACGGTGGCAGTGACGATGGCGGCACGGCGGCCGGCGGCTACGACGGGTAGTACGATTGTCTTGGAGATCTTTAGAATTTCTCTCTCTTACTCCTCATATAGGAATGATGAGCTATTTATATATTGGAGGAGTGGCGTTTCAGAATTCACGAAAACGTCTCTCACTTCATGACGGCTTGATGATCCCTTTGATCATTTGATGTATTTTAAATATTTGAATGCTCAATGAAATTGAATTGTAGATCTTTGCTTGTTGGAACTCGTCGAGCCTTCGATTTGATATCTTTCGTATTTGAGCTTTTGGAATTTAACGATGTCTCAAAATTTTCAAATGATATTTTAAGTGTTTGATCTCTAGTTGATTCGATCGACTTCTTTTGACATCAGATTCGTCTTCGGTAGAGAAATTTTCAGGGTCATATCTAGCATGCAATAATTAGTAAATTTGATAAAATGGGATTCAAATGATTTTTATTTAAATGTTCTGAGATTTAAAAATTAAGTCGAGATCTATATTCCATCAAATAAAATTTTTGATAGTACATCAACTTTAAATTGAAAATTAAATTCTAAAATAAGAGAAGAATATAAATGTTTTTTTTTTTTTTTTTTTTTTTTTTTTTCGCACCGTAAGGACTAAATTTAAATTTAGATGCGCCGTCTAAGCAGCATAATTTCTTTAGCAAAATAAATCGATAATTTTCCTATGAATATATGATGAGATTTAAATATTATATATATATATATATTTATCGATGACTTGCATATTTAATGGTAAATGAAAAAAAAGTGTCTGCAGTCTTCACCACTAATGCCATCTTCTTCAATTTTTTTTCATTAAACTCGCCTCATAAAAATATATTTAATATATATATATATATATATATATATATATATATATATATATATATATATATATATATAATATTAAAATATAATGCATTAATGTAAGTCAAGCCAAATAGTGGGCGGAGCTTAAACAAAATATGACTCGACTTGTTAGTTCATAGGATAGCTTATTTATAAATATTAATATAAAATATATTTAAAATATATCAAATTTAATAATTTAAATATATATTGGGGTACAACCCTTTATCGATTATTTTAAAAAAGGAAAATTATCAAGTAATAAATCACTAGTAGCTCAAATCGAGAAGAGAATGCTACGCTATACTTTTGTCAACAATACTTTATATCATAGATCCTTTGAACAAATGTGGCTACGATGCCTAAATGTAAATGAAGCTAGTAAAGTGATTGTTGAAATTCATGAAGGATTTTGTGGTGCACATCAGTCAGGTCCCAAAATAGTAGTAAAGATCAAAATGATGAGCGATTATTGACCATCTATGGTGAGAGATTGTATTAGTCATATTAAGAAGTGTCATGAGTGTCAAGTACATGGAGATCTCATCCATCAACCTCCAAATCCATTACGCCCAACAATAGCATCATGACCATTCGAATGTTGGGGTACAGATATAATTGGACCAATTGATCCACCGTGTCGTCACATCGCTTCATCCCGATAAGTCGACTATTTCTCTAAGTGGGAAGAGACTACCCCATTTAAAGAAGTTACTGTCGACCGAGTGATCAACTTCTTCACGCATAATAAGGTTTATAGATTTGGAGTACCACGCCGAATAATTTTTGATAACGACACAACCTTTAAAAGTGCAAAGATTTATAGATTCGTCAATCGACACAAAATTGATTGGCAATATTCTTCAATATACAATCCAAGAGCAAATGGTTTAGTAGAGGCCTTCAATAAGATATTAGTCAAGTCGAAGATCCTTACTAAAAATAAGAGAATGACATACCAAGCTAGTAGAGGCTCTATGGGTCGAAGCTACCTACAAGATGACTAAAGCCACTCCATATTCACTAGTATTTGGGACTGAAGTAGTTCTTCCACTTGAAGTTGAGTTGTCATCACTTCGAGTAGCCATCGACAATATGAAGATCAAAAGCTGTCAAGAATGGAGGAACTCGACGTGCTTGATGAAGTTAGATTACAAGCTCATCAAAATTTGGAAGTCTATCAAGCTAAGATGTCTAGAGCTTTTGACCATACGATGCGGCCTCGAACATTCCAAAAGGGGAATCGGTCTCGTGTGAAGAAGGTCAATTATTCCAATCAAAATTTGGTGGCAAATTTGAACCTACTGGAAGACCCTTTTGTCATTGAAAAGTATACCAATGAGGGGCATACCAACTCGTCAACCTAAAGGGTGAAAGACCAATGCCAATTAATGATACTTGATAAAGTACTATACTTGACCCACATTTTAGATAGAAATCTTCCCGGTAGGGGCATTTTTTAGTATATCAATTTAGGTTGACATCGCGTGCTTGCGAGATCCCTAAATAAGCATACTAAATGAAGAACTTTTCGTGAAAATTCCCTATTATATAGGGGCATTTTAGATTTTTTATATCTGAATGACATCGCTTCATGTGAAATTTCATTTAGGTTGACATCTGCTTCATGCCGAGATAAATAAGCATACTCTAGATGAAGAACTTTTCATGAAAATTATTACATGCATTTTTAGATTTTTATATTTGAAATCAATGTTGTATGTTAAAATCTCCTCTAGAGTACACTAGTTCAAATATGAATGTATTTGTATATTTTCATCTTGAAAAGTCTCCTACATGTACTTTAAAATTCCCCTTGCAAGACAGGGGACATTTTTTTTAATTTATATTAAATTTATTTGAGTCGACATCGTGCCAAAAGACGAGATCCTCAAATATATTCTTATTCAGGTCGACATCGAGCTTTACGTCGAAATCCTCGGATATATCCATAACTGTTACTGTTAAGTTGCATGTTCTTGCAGAAACAAAAAGAATCTATCTCTACGCATAAAAGACAGCCCCAAATGTCAAGAAATTTATCTCCCAAATTTGCCAAATTATGGAGATCAAGTCAGAAGAACTCTCGACTTCGGAAGCTTCAATCAATTAAGTTGGAGAACATTAACCTCTACATCCTAAAGTCTACGACACAGATGGATTATAAAGATCAAACTCAACAAGCCCCCAAATGGCCGAGTTGCTGACGCTCTTCTCACCAACAAGCCGCAAGGAAAGGCCGTAGTGAAAGAGAATTCGTCGGTTGATGACAAAACTAATCCACTACGACTTAAGTTGAAAACTTCGAGTAGGTCTAAAGGTCGAACTTAACAAGCCCAAATATGGTCAAGTTGCTGACGCTCTCCTCTTAACAAGTCATAAGGAAATGCCGCAGTGAAAGTGCCTCTGCTCATTAAGTTCAATGACGATAGCTTTTCAATCTCAAACCAGATCCAGCTTAATAATTACAAGCAACCAAGATCCAAGAGATCTCTTTACTTGATGATTAAGAAAGACAACGCTCAATTGTGCCCCAAATCAATATTCATATGATATTTCAATATATTCTCAAACGATCTGATCAAGCTCAAAGCCTATCTCCTCATCAAGTCCATCAAAGCAGAAAACACAAGACCGAGAAAGAAATTCTATAATTCATACAAAAGCCGATGACCGAACTAAAGGAATTTTGTGGTTATTCAGTCTATTAAAGCACACTTTGTTAGACTAATAACTCAACATTGACCCTATATAAGCCGGAAGGCTGGGTCATCTGTATGTACCCTTCAATGAATCTGTCAAAGCACCAAGCACAGGGTTCATGGAGTGCATACGCTTCCTGACAAGTCAATAGAGACAAATAAGATCAGTCCTTCATCAAGTTCGTCAAGCTCAAAGCAAGGACAGAAGTAATTTTAAATTCAACCAAGCACGGATAAACCGATTCCCCAGTGAAGTCTTTCATCAAAACAAGCAGATTAATTCTTCCATCAAACCCAACCAAGCTCGGTAGGTTCGAGGAGACTCAAATCTGAGAACATAAAAAAGAAAGAGATCTTCATTGAAGAAAGTAGATGTTGTAAAAGCTCTTATCAATCCGACAAGCCAATTCTGACAAATCGATCAAGCCCATCATTTAGCATGTTCTAAATAAGACATCATACTAATGATAAATCCTATCAAAGTTCTATAAGCTATTGCGATCGAAGCTAAAATGATCCAAGTTCTATGGCCAGCAGAAATGGTCAACCAGTTTTCAACAAACGTGACTCGCTTCATGCGTGAATCACATTTATTGGAGGGCATTTGTTGACCTTAACATATGTGTCATAAATCAAAACAAGCCCGCAAGTCTAATTCGACGGACTTCGGAAGCGATAGTGCGCAAATCGAGGTTCAAAATGCACTGGACGTCACCGAAAATGATCGAAATGAACTCCAATCGATGAATGGACTTTGTCATCGCGTTTATAATGTCAAAATTAGTCAGAATATAAATATCTCACGACTTGATGATCAATCGATTAAGTGCTCGAGTCGTCAATATACTTGCACGCATATCGAAGTCAGGAGATGCCGATGTAAGCCAAATGACCCCCGTTCATGAAATTGATCATGTCGTTAACTTCAAAACATCGAAATCTATAAAATGAGACTATCCGCACTCAGTTGGATGAGTCCGTGCAAATATCGAGTGATTAAAAGTGGTAGCGCGTAAATCGAAATCGAGCTGAAATCAACTCAAATGACCGATCTGACTTTGTCATCACGTTTATAATGTCAAAATTAGTCATGATATAAATATCTCATGACTTGATGATCAACCGATCAAACGCTCGAGTCATCAACTCGTTTGCACGCATATCGAGGTTAAGAGGCGTCGACATAAGTCAAACGACCTCCGTTCGCAAAATTGATCACAATTAAACGGAAATCTATTATAAGACCATTTACTCGATTGGTCTGCATGAAAATCGGCGAAACGTATTTTTTTGAAATTGATTTCTAATTTCAAAATGGCCTCGATCTAAACGATCGCCATTGTGTTGAATAATGAAATTACCCTAAATCGATATATATATATTCTATGTATATTTATCGGAGTAAAATCTACATTTAAAATATTTAATAAATTTAAATTTATTTAAAAATCTCCAAAATAACTCGATGCTCAACCGTTCTCTCATTTTCAATTTTCTGAAAAAAAAAAAAAAATCCCACTCCTCCCATTTTCCCTCAACTTCCTCCTCATTCCTTCCGATTCTCCCATTCCCCGCTTATTCGGAATTTTCGTTTTCTCTCGCCCTACTCTCTCTCTCTCTCTCTCTCTCTCTCTCTCGCAGCACTCTCCCTCACGTCCAAGAAAAAAAGCTCCCAAAAAGAGGTAAATTTCCTCTCCGACTCTATTTTTTCTCCGTTCCGCGTGCTTCTCCTGCCGCCGACGCCAGCCGGCGCAGTTCGCGCGTCTCCGGCCGTACCGCCGCCCGCTCTCGCAACCGGCCAAAACCGCGGGCCTGAACTCGCTGTCCCGACCCGCGCACGACTCAACCCGTTCTTCCTCGTGTACCGTGCTCCGATCCTGATCCGCCGGCACAAAGCCCGCCTCCGCTCTCGCGCGCGCCGGCCGAACCCGGCCGCGTCCCGCAACCCAGCCCGTGCTGCTCCCGCGCGTGTCCCGCGGTCTGACCCGCGCCATCCCGCAGTCCGACCCGTCGCACTGATCTGAGCCCGTCCGTTGCAGCGCATGGCCTGCCAGACCCGGACAAACCCAAGCTCCGACCCGCGTAGACCCATGACGCGTGATCCTTTGCTGCCGTCCTAACCCGCGCAAACCGAGAACCAGCCCGAAGCTCACGGCCCATCACGCCTCCCACCAGCCCGTAAAACTGCAGCACGACCCACTGTCGCCGGCCCGCCATTCTGTTCTGGCCCGTAACCATAACCCGCAGCCCGCCAACCCTCAAGACCAGCCCGTCAGCCTCCTTCCTGGGCCCGTCCAACCCTTCCTTGGCCTGTCCAGTACCGTCCAACCCTTCCTTGGCCTGTCCAGTCTCCAAACTGACCCAAACTCAACCCATTTTGCACAATCCTCCATATAATCCATTTTAAACCCATTGGGAAGAACGTCATCGTGAGCAAATTTTCTTCGATTCGGTTATTTTTCTTCCAATTTTTTGTCATCGAGAACGTCATCGTGAATGAATTCTTCTTTCGATTTTCGATTATCGCGTACCGTAGCCCTTCCGTTCGCCGTCGGTCGGGAAGAACATCGTCATGAGGCGAATTTTTTTTTCGATTTTCTTTCGCGCACCCCGTAGCCTTTCCGGTTTCGCCGTCGAATCGGAAGTCGTCATGAGGAATTTTTTTTTGATTTTTCGGTTGCAGCCCTTTACCTTGCATCCCCAATCACAACCCAACTTCGTTCTTTTGCCGAGCATTGCAGCATGTTTCAGAATGTCCTAATTAATTATGTTTTAGCTAATTCATCGTTATTAGCTCAGCACCTAAGCATCGGGCGGATTAAGCCAGCAGCGTATGGGAGATCGATCGAAAGGTAATATCCGCTCATTTATTTCATTTCCTTTCATAGCCGCGGCCTCAGTTCATTCGTGCTGATCGAGTTCGTCTCCTCCTTTCCACGCCCCACCGGCTCGGCCCCGACAGTTCGCTCCGTGACCGAAACGCCGCCGTGGAATCCGCGTTGCTTCACCGAGAGCTAGCTGCCGTGTCGACACGGCCCAGTCACGCCTCGCGTGGGCGACTACCTTCGGTGGAATCCGTGCTCGTCTTTACTGGACCCGCCTGCGAACCCGTCAGTAAGTCTGCTCGGGTTGGGAAATCCGGCCGATCGGTAGGACGTTCTGCCGATCGGGAAAACCTGGAGTTTGTGAGTTCCTGAATTTCTTTCCCTATTCCTTTTTTTTTTCATCCGGCAGCCTTCCTTGGTGTTGAAATATGTGATTATGGAGTTTCGAAATCTGTTTTGGCTGCTAGATGAGTTGCAGAATTATTGTGTATTAAAATGGGGGTTTAGGATTGGCATTTTTGTTAATTTTAGTTTGTTAATCGGTAATTAATATTGGCGTTAGTGATTACAAAACTCTAGTTCATTCGTGTTGATCGAAGTTCATCTCCTCCTTTCCCCGCCACCGGCGTCGAGATTCGCTCGTGACCGCAACGCCGCGTGGAATCCGTCGGCTTCACCAGAACCGCCCTCGCTTCAGGTCGACTTCGACGGTAGTGCCTCCGTGCGCAGACGCGCCGGTGGAATCCCGATCGTCTTCGCTGGACCGTAGCCCTCGCCTGTCGCCTGAATGCACCCGTAAGCCTGCTTGGGTTGGAAATCGCTTGGTGATAATACGGATCGAAATTAGATGTTGGTTGGACATCGTCTCGATTGCATTAGAAGAAGAAGGACATAAAATCATACAATTATCGTGGACATGGTTAGAAAGTTTTTTGCGAAAGAATACAGTTTTGGGAAAACCTTCAATTCAAGAAAAGGAGAAACTTGAGCGTAAACCAACCCTCCAAGAAAAGCGAGTTTTGCCATCACCCAGAAGCGAAGGAATCAAATGAAGTGGTGTCGTATGCTTAAAATTTTAGATCATTTGGGTTGATTCGATTGATTCGGTGCCGATTCGTTCATTTCTGATTTCTTTTCCACCAATTTATCAGTTGATACTACTTATTTCACACCTGTATTGAATGTGGCAATGCCTTCTGGTGATAGTTTGAATACAAATAGGAAATGTGTTGTTGACAATCTGGTTGTATTTCAAACTTTATATATGAAATCTTCTGCTCTGCATCTGTGATCCATTTTCTCAACATTAAAATGTGAAAGACGCGTTGTGAATAATGCGCCAATTTAATGGGTAAGGCAAGTCTGTAAGCCATGCTATCCTTTCAATGATTTCAAAGGTCCTATGTACCTACGGCTTAATTTACCTCCATGACCAAATCTACTAATTCTTTCATAGGTTTGACTTTCAAAATACAAATTCTCCAACTTGAAATTTAGCTTCGGTGCTTTAAGTCGTATACTTACGCGATCCTGGCGACTTTCAATCTATCCTATTCGATTTTCTCGTAGCTTGATCAACCAACTCAGGACCTGCCTGTCTTTCTCTCACTTCGACTCAACTGAGTTACACTTTCAACCATACAATGCTTCATAGCCATCGAATACTAGATTGGTAATTATTGTAAGCAAACTCGATCATGGAATATGATCTTCCCAAATTCTCCAAAATCTAAAACACATAGTCTCAACAAATCTTCTAGGACTTGAATTGTTCTTTCTGATTGTCCATCGGTCTGAGGATGAAAAGCCATACTTAAGTGTAACTGTGTGCCCAAGCCTCTCTGAATTTGTCAAGTCTAGCTGATGGAGGAATAAACCAATCTTTGAATACTTTGACAAACTCATCCCATTTGATCGAGTAATAGGTATCATTTCAAATCTTTCCCTTGTTACCACCTTTTTTTGCCTCCCTTCTAATACAAAAGTAGCTCTCTTCTATTTTCAAGGCAAATCATCCCATCCAAAATTTTTCAATTTTAAGCGACCAATCTTCAATGGAGTGAATAGGATGACTCGATTGGACATCGATTCGACATTTAACCTGCCTTCATGAACGAGCAAGTGAAATTTTTTTAATCAAATCATCACTAAATTTACAATTCATATACTAATTAATTCATATCACCCTAGAATAAGGGTAGGGGGTCATCTGGGGTATGACACAGAACTTGTGAGATTTGTGAATGTGAATATATATACATGCTTGTGTTGCTTTGCAGGTTTGAAGACCCCGTTGTGCTCATGAGGGTGCGACGGGATGAAAAAAAATGATCATGACAGCTTCGCCAAGAGGGCGTGCAGAGTAAAACCACTTGTTAGATGTCCCCTTATAGGCAATGTTCAAATTTTGTCTAATTTTCAGACTTAGAAAAAAAGGGAGGATGATTATATATTGCATTGCATGTATTCTTTCAGGTATGAAGACCCCGTTCTACTCAAGAGGCGCGAGATAAAACTACCGCATGGTGTCAAGACACCGCTATGCTCAAGAGTGCGCGTCGAGTATAAAACCGATCACCCCTGCGGGATGACGATTTTGTCAAATCTTTTACTTAGAAAAGGAGGGTAAAATGAAATGACTTAGAGGGCTTAAATAGGAAAATTTGCAGCTAATTTTAAACCAAAAAGCGACAAATAAGGAAAATAAGGGAATTAAAATGACATACAACATATATAAAAAATAAAATAAAATAATAGAAGGGTAAAAATCACTTACCAAATTTACTGAAGCATAATTGGAAGCCTACTGAAGTTCCTAATCACTTCCTTTCAAATACCTTAACTATAACTTTTCACATAAATGGGGTAGCATGGGCAACACTCCCATTTGCCTTATTTATAGAAATTTGAAAAAAATAAAAAGGGGGGAAATCAAATTTGAGTAAAAGAGGGAGAAAATTGAGAATTATTTTGAGGAATAAATCTTTTTCTTAAAATGACAAATTAAATTATATTTTGAACATATAGCTTCAAAACGCATTCTTCGCCACCGGATCTGCAACTCTTCGTACTAGCAGACAGAAGACGATACTAAATTGAAACCTACATAAATCATAGGACTTCCTTTGATCAAAAATTAAAGAATTTCATTCTAATTATGATTTTCAAAATGAATAATTTTATTAATTAGATGAAATTAGCTAAGCTATAAACACCTGCATGGGCCCCATCACTATACTGAATACTTAAATTCAAGTGTGATCGCGTTGTTTCTTGTGGTTTAGTCTTATACGAGTTAATAAAACCTAAAAATTTATAATAAGCGTTTCAAATCAGTGAAATATCTAAGAAACTGATTCTGTCAGGTGACAGTAAATCTAATACTATGTTAGCAGCTAAATAGAGTTGATAGGATCTAAAACTCTTAAATATATTTTAATTAATCAATTTTTAAATAACAATTTAAAACTATTTAAATGAAATCTATCATTAAAAATTTAAATCAAACACAATCTATCCACCTTCCGTAACTGTTTGTAGGGGGTGACAAATTAAGAAAATTCTAGCTCACAAAGGAGCCAATGTCAAATCAAATGTTACGTTATGTCACTCAATCAATCTCTCTGCAATAAGGGCGTGACCCGTGTCCTGAACGCTGGCAGCAGACTCCACAGATCGGTTGACCCCCTCGATGTGGTTTGGCGGCATCTCCATTATATTACGATCACCGTAGCAGTATGCTCCCCAATGACTCGCTTTTGAGTTGTGAATCGTGGGTATACTTGATAGGTCAAACAACCTGTCTAGTGGACTTAAGATTGTCTCCTTAGACAAACACTACCCAAGTCTACAAGAATTTCTTGACGACATGTAATCCATTATCGATGAGGATCCTTCTTGTCGGCCACCTTCTCGACTAAGTAGGAGAGCAGTGACGCCGGATGACGGAACCATGGGATCTAGATTGGGCACGTCATCATTCCCCCAACCATTCGATTTAAGCTAAATTGATGAATTTCATTTCTCAAACTCTAAAACTCTACATGCCGCTACCATATGCTATGCATTAAGTGATATAACGAGTAACCTTAATCGAAAATTCTCTCTCACTTACTGGGAGGGATAATTAACTATAGAGGCTTGCGCCTATAGGAAACCTAAAACCAAATCTAAAATTCTCACCAAATGAGGACGAAATCTTTGAATAGTGTCTTATCTACTATATCATCTACCTTCTGAAAATTACACCGACATTTTAAACCACTCTTTTCATCAAAAGAGATCGGTGGTAAATTTTTAGAACCCACAATCATTTTATATCTTTTTATATTAAACGAACCAACTCTTAAACTCATATATTAAAACTCGATCTTGAACTTCAACTCCATTAATTAATCAAATTCAAACTCAAAATAAGAACTTAATTAACTCATTTACACTTATAATCATAGCAAAAATTTTTTAATCTAATACCTAAAATTAGATTTTTTTTTTTTAATGAATAATAGTAATAATTTTGTTGTGATATTAAAAATTTAAGTGTTTTATATATAAAAATTAAAATTTAAGTATCAAATATGTAAATACATGAGAATTGTGTGGTATGTAAATTCTCTAATAATATATATATATATATATATATATATATATATATATATATATATATATATATATATATATATATATATATCAAAAGGATTAACTTCACTCAAATTCAAACCGGCGACAAAACAAAAAGAACCCTCAGCAATCACAGCTCTTAACCAACTCTAACAATAAGCCCACATCTAATTTTCTGATATTGCAAGAGGATCCGTGCTGTTAATTGGAGAAGGTTATTCATCAAATATCATGAATTTGAATCACATATTTTATAATTAATTGCACATTATTAACAAAAAAAATGAAATGAAAAACTTTTACTAGAGTATTGTATTGTATCATGAGAATCTAAAGATTCAAATAAGAGGACTCTTCAATTGAACAAAAATCACTTTTTTGCTAGCACAAAGGCCAGTAAACTAAACATAAACATATATATATATAGAGAGAGAGAGAGAGAGAGAGAGAGAGAGAGAGAGAGAGAGGTCTGCAACAATAGATAATAAGATTACAATCACTAAAATTGAAGCCTAAGGACAAATCAATCTTTATGGAGGAATGGATGCAGCAGCAGCAGATCTCTATTCTTCTTAAATTACAAGATGGAGCAAGAACAGCTTGAGTTCTTTGGCATGTCTTCAACCTTTTTCTCTGTAAAGTAAGAAAAGATTTAGTTGAAATAATCATTTATGTGGTTCTGCAAATCATTAATTTGAAATAAATGAATAAATAATTAAGGAGTGCGAGCTAGTTTCATGGTTTGGTTTTGCTAGAATTTCAAATTAGAACCTAGTCCTAGGATTTGATGAGCTTCGAAGAAGAATTTTTGAAAGCATTCATTTAAAAAGTATACTTAATTTTGACGGATTTTATAAAGATGAAATGAGTTCTTGATGATTGTCCGACCGGTAGTGAATTATTTGACGAAAAGCTTAGTGAGGTGAGCGAAGTTATGGATGGTTGCTTCGTATGGAAAATGAAATCATGCACGAGCTTGATACTTGAGAATGACGAGTAACACCAAATGGAGTGCATCCGGAGCATATTAACCGCGATGATAAATATGCTCATAAGGATATGATGATGAATCATAAGGATCTATAATAGGCATCTTGAATCTTACTAAAAAAGGATGTTGGAAAATTTCATCAAGAATGAGTGCAGATTTCGAAAAGTTACGTCAGGGGGTAAGCTGATACATATTCCTCGTAAGAAACTATTTTAAATAAATCATCATAACCCATCTCATATGATATCAGAAGGGTTATCCATATCAAAGAGTAGAAACTTCTAAAGTAATGTCGGGAGTAAGTTGATACCTATTCCTCGTAAGAAGCTATGTTTGAATGAATCATTATAATGATGTCATGTGGGTTATCATAAAGTGAGGCCTAATTGAATCCTTCAAGACTATTGGAGGATTGTTAATTAATCAAATATCATCATGATAAGAATGAGTTGAACTAGCAATGTCAAAGAATTGTTGTTGACCTCTATATGTATTGTCATAAGTCGTCGCTTACAAATCAATTCGCGGGCTTGAGGGTAAGCATCGCTCAAAATGCACTGGACGTCACCGAAAATGGTTAAAACGATCTCCGATCGACGAACGGACATCGCCGTCGCATTCAGAACGTTGAAACTGGTCCGGATATAAATATTGCGACATGATCGGATCAAAACGATTGTGTTGTCGATCACTTATCGATGTCAATCGAGGCTGCAACGACACCGTTCCGTGAAATTGATTGTCGTTCGAAATGACTATTCACACTCAATTCGGACGTGACTACACGAATGTCGAGCGATCGAAAACGGGGACTCGCATTTTGAGCTAAAATGGACCGACGACTTGAACAACCTCGGATCTGAAATGGGCGCATCTCACAACGAATAACCTTACGTTGATATATATATATATATATATATATATATTGACCATGTGATTTTATCTAAAATTCACATTAAAGTCGTTAATCCATTTAAAAATAAATCTAACCTAAATCCTCTAGTGACGTTTCCTTTCGACAAGCCATCCCTCTCCTCCCCATCCTCTCCCATCGCATTTTTTGAAATAACCCATTTGACGCCGACTTGAACCAAACGGCCTCCTGATTCGGCAGGCGTCATTCGTTGAACGAAATAACCTTAGAATCGATATATATATTGACCATGTGATTTTATCGACGTAAAATTCACATTAAAGTCGTTTAATCCATTTAAAAATCAATTTAAAAATAAACCTAACCTAAATCCTCTCTAGTGACCGGTTCACTCAAGAACCGCTCATCCTCTCTCCGTGACAGCGATAATGCAGCTCTGACTCAGTCATCAAAAGTCATCACGCATGCTGCCGGATCCCATGATCCTAAAACCTTGGTAAGGGCATCTCTTCCTCTAAGACCATCCACTCAACTGCTCGACTCCCCTTGACTACACGGAGAGCGTCAAACAATAAGCCCATCGTTATGGGAGCCCAAGTATTCACCATTTAGGCTGACATCGATCGTCCTTGGACCGGCGTCTGTGCTCCGGCGGTTTGATATGGTTCTTTTTCTGGATTAAGGCTTATTTTCTATAAGTTGATCTGATACAGTGAGGCTTGAGTGAATATTTCTGTTTGAGCTCATTCGTTGGAATGATGGACTTGGTTTGTGTCATTGAAGTTGACCAGTGAGTGACTCAACGGTCGCGAGAGAGGAAGAGGTTTTGGTGCTACGATCCGTGGATCTAGCGTCTTTATCAGCCGTTGGATTGGAGCACTTGGATCGAGTCCTCTTTGCTTCTTGCGAGCCGATTGCGTTTGTTTTAACCTGGATGTGTTTCTTGATCGTGGTTCTCGGCCTTTAAAAGTTAGTGGATTACGCTGCGGCTTGTAACGACTTGATCTCTGATTGAATCGTGCCTTTTGATGATTACATTTTGTTTGGTCGTTGGATGTGAGAATTAACTAACCTTACCCTTTACTTTGTTGTTTCTCGTTTGACCGTTGAGCCGTCGAGAGCTCGAGGGAAGAAAAGGAGAGCGGCTGGGCTCGGATGGTTTCTCAGGTGGAAACTGAGAACTAATCGGGGAAGAAAGAAGAAAAGGGGAAGAGCGAAGAGCTAAGTTCTTTCGAATTCTTGATTATCCAGGGTTTTGTCTTCTATTTATAGTTCTCGCTCTTCTAGAATGTTCATCCTATGCTAGATCTGTTATTTTACTAAGTGGATCCTTGTTCTCTTTACTTGAGGTTGTTATTTTATTTATAATCATTACGGATCTTGCTTCTTTCTTTAGGATGGAGCGTTGAGCGATAACTCTTTAACTTGTTTTTTCTTCGTTCTTTTGGCAGTTGAATCTGTTATGCTTCTTTACTTTCCGGAAGTAGTTTCTGTTGATTTAGTTTAAGCTCTGGCTTGTTTCTGTTGTTCTTTGGTTACGGGACTTTCCTCATTGTATTTACATTACGTAATATTTGAAGTTTGTTTCATGCTCGGTTTAGTAATCTTGTAATAATTTCTTCTGTTATTATCGATTGGTCTCGTAGATTGATATTATTATTTGTGTGTATTTGGCCTTGGAGGAATTTGATTCATAACATTACTCCCCTCCTCACATTGACCCCTCGGGTCAAAAATCTGGAGATGCTTTTATTTCTTTACTTGATATCCCGAAGCTTACGTGGCTAGAATTCCTTCGTTTGCCTTGATATTTCTTTAATTTTGGCTCTCCGTTTCTTTGATCTGAAACTTTTAACAAGCTTGATTACTATCTCCATCTTACAGCTTTGGTAACTTTTCTTGATTGTAGTGTAAAGCATGTCTTATTATTCAAGTCTTGGATTGAAGCTCTCTTATGTTATCGCCATTTGTTTCATGTTGTTTGTGAGCTTCACGTGATTTAGATGGGTCATCCAACCTATCCGAAAAAAGAGTCCTCCTTTGTATGTGGGTAAAGGATTTTGTGCCTTGACTTATAAACTATCTATTCTACATAATTGGATTATATCGACATAAATTCTAAGCTAAGTTAGTGGTTAGAAGTATTTATAATGTATACTTATACAATCTCATGTCATTTCTTTAGCACGGATTGAATGGCGATATTTTAAGCTTGTATCTAATGTCTCTTCTTGTATCCAATTTGGTGGAATATCATGTTGTAGTTGATAGTCTTGGTCTTCATTGACCATCATGAAGGCACTTGGCTTGACATATATGCCCTTTGTGATATTTTTTCCGCTTAAAACACAATCTTTTCTTTCTTCTTTCTTCTAATTGGGTAGGTGTCGACCTACGATTCTTAAAGGCTTTACTTTGATTGTTCTTTGTTGATTGGGTGTTTGTGTGGTGAGGATTAGGCATTGTATTGAGGTTGTTTTAGTCTTTGGAGGTTGGTGATCTTGTAGTTTCTTGGCATTGTTACATCATCACTAGCGTCCTCCATCGGTTAGCTTGGAAGGCTTCTTTGTGGGAAGAATATGAATGCTTACTTCCCTTTTATATCATGCCTTAAACCGATTCAAAAGCGACTGTAATAATTCGGATGGAATACGATATCGATTTGCCAATTCCTCAAAGTCATTATAAAATTCTTTGGGAGTATTTTTGTTGTAATTTAAGTTCACCTCTTAAATCTGTACAAAGATGGGCCAAATCTGCATAACTTGTTCTTTAAATTACGTCCATGAGTTTAGCTTTATTAAGATGCATATATTGATACCTAAGTGCGAGGTCCATCCATGGCGAGGCAATTAAGAACTTCGTTCTTCGATATGATATTGAAAATCTTGTGCTTTTGAGCCACCTTTGGTTGTCTCCATTAAATGGGCATATCTATTTTAAGAGGCGTATTGACATGGGTGTGTGTGTATGTGTGTTTGGAGAATAAGATTACGAATGGGATGCATCACATACACGGATTTGAGGTTGTTTTTCCAATCTGTTTTCTAATTGTCAATCTCTTTGATATTTCATTTCATGTAGTGAGGTCATTTGCTCTTCATTTTGTTCACTGGTAACACATTCTTCAAGTGTTTTGGATGTGTATCTTGTCGCCATTGTTGTGAATCAACAAGCAGCAAATATGGTTCTTTTTTTACGGATTAAGGCTTATTTTCGTAAGTTGATCTCTGATTGAGGAGTGAATATTTACATTTGAGCTCATTACGGTTGATTATGGTTCGACTTGATTTGTGTCATTCGAGTTGACCCGAGTGACTCGAACCCGTTGAGTCTGAGAGGAGAAAGGGTTTTGGTGCTTAGCGATCCGTTGGATCTAGCGTCTTTAGCTCGCGTTGGATTGGAGCACTTGGATCGAGTCCCTCTTTCTTCTTGCTTGAGCCGTCAGCGTTTGTTTCTAACCTTTGGATGTGTTTCTTGATCAGGTGGTTCTCAGTCTTTAAAGGAGTTAGTGGATTACGCGTGCGGCATTTGTAACGGCTTGATCTCTGGATTGAATCTGTGCCTTTGCTTGATGATTACGCGGCTGTTTCTTCGAGGTCGTTGGATGCAGCCTTTGAATTAACCTAACCTTACCCTTGCTTTGTTTCTTTCTGTTTCGACCGTTCGAGCCGTCGAGGAGCTCCAGGGAAGAAAAGGGAGAGCGGCTGGGATCGGCGGAGAAACGGCGGTTTCTCCGGAACGATGGTTTCGGTGAGGGAAAGAACTAATCGGAAGAAGAGAAGAAAAAGGGGAAAGGCGAAGAGCTAAGTTCTTTTCGAATTCTTGATTATCCCCACGGGTTTTCTCTTATTTATAGTTCTCGCGCTCTTCTAGAATGTTCATCTGCGCATGCGTTATTTTACTAAGTGGATCCACCGTTCTTTAACCGCTTTCGTTGAGGTTGTTATTTTGTTATAATCATTGCGGATCTTGCTTCACATTGGGATGGAGCGTTGGAGCGTAACTCTTTAACTTTTTTCTTTCTTTTTTGGCGGTTGAATATGTTATGCTTCTTTACTTTCCGGAAGGCTGTGGAAGTAGTTTCTGTTGATTTAGTTTAAGCTCTGGCTTGTTTCTGTTGTTCTTTGGTTCTGGACTGTTTCATACTCATTGTATTTACATTCGTAATATTTGAAGTTTGTATCATGCTCGGTTTAGTAATCTTGTAATAATTTCTTCTCTATTATCGGTGGATTGATATTCTGTATTATTTGTGACTGTATTTGGCCTTGGAGGAATTTGATTCATAACACGGTTGATCCCACCCTGGCAAGGGGAACTTACGGAAATCTGTTATAAGAAACAATAATTCAGAATGCGGAGTTGAAACAATAAATAATTATTGTTTCGGAGCCCACTCTAAATTTTTTCCACTGCAAGAAGTACAGATCATGCTACTCTATCCACTTACGGAATAAACATTCATATGTTGAGAATCCAATAAAGCATCATTGCCCGATATGTTATGAGTATCTTTTTGACTCCTTGAGAGAAACAAGAGTCTTGAAACACGGACATACAATGCATTTAAAGTGTCTTCATGATATGAAAGAACATGACCAGTATACAAGCCCAATATATTCCAAGTCTGTAATTGACTTATCAAGGCTTTGGAGGAAGTTAGATGAGGACATAGAAGCTACTTTGATGCCTGAGGATTATCGACAGAGAAAGCGTGCCGTTAGTCAGATCTTTATCGCCAAAATCTCTGTATTTTCATCTTAGTTGCTCTACCTCATGCTCCAATGTGTGCCTTTTATAGATTGTGTTAACTAGAATTTTAGCCCTGTGATAAGATCTGTCATTTGTTTCTAATCAAATGCCTTGCAAACCCTGATATCAAGTATCACAATCTAAATTCCACTACCCCTGCAGCCAAACAACATTTCTTTCTTCTCTTGAAAATGATAGGAGAAAGCACACTATCGTGAGGGGTTCTTCTTTAAGCTTTCCTTCTACTACCCTATGACCAAACAACCCCAATTTATTCTCTTGAAAAAGACGAAAATCGAGAAGCAACATTGTCATGAGGCGAGTTTTTTTCTTAGTTTCTGGCATATCCAACCCTGTCTCTTTGCTGATCTTTGCAGCGCGCAGAAAAATGAATCAGAACATAATGTGTGAATGTAGATATATACATGTTTGTGTTTCTTTGCAGGTTTGAAGACCTCGTCGAGCTCATGAGGGTGCAACTAGATGAAAAATCGGATGTGGTGTCGCAAGACACCGCTCGCTATGCCCATGAGGGTGTATCGAGTAAGCCAACATCCGTTAGATGTCTCACAGGCAATCTTTCAAATTTTATCTAATTTTTGACTTAGAAAAAAAGAATATATATATTGCATTGTATGTATTCTTTCAAATTTGAGTCCTCGCGTCTCATGAGGGACGACGAGACGAAAACCGAGCATCACTCATTATCTTTCGTGAGGCGCATCGAAAGTCAAAACTTCTAGATGTATACAATAAATTTGAAGTCTAGTTCTCAAATAAATATGTGCATTGATGTGGAGTTAAGGATGAATCTAAATTTGATTTAATAACTCTTATATAAATATAGAGATGATTACAATCTAGTGAATAAGCGTGATTAAAAATAAACACCTGAAATTTGTATGACTTATTAAAAGTGATTTAAATTAAACATAATCCAGAGAATTAAAAAACTCAATAAATAAACTGGAAGTAATGCTTTAAACTATAATATAAATCAATCTCTTCAGAATCTCGAACTCTTTATACAAGCGATAAAACGATACTAAATCAAAATCTACAAAAATCAAAGGGCTTTCTTCAATAAAAAATAAAGGAACTTCATTCTAAATTATGATTTTCAAAATCAACAAAATCACTAATTAGGTGAAATTAGTTAAACTATAAACACCTGCGTGTGCTCGGGCATAGAGATTTCAAGTGTAAATTTTAATGTCAAAAGGCTGCTAAATTAGAATAAAATGAAAATATAAAATCAATCTCATAATTCGAAATAAAATTACCTAAATTACTAATCACCCAGATTTAGACATTACTGAATATTTAAATTGTTCAGGAGATCTTCTGGATTGCTTCCGTTTAATCTTAGTTACAAAACCTTAAAACCTATAATAAGAGTTTCAAATCAAGAAAATATCCGAACCGATTGTCACATGATAAGAATCTAATCCTCGTTAGCTAAACAGTTGACATGATCTATAACTCTTACACATATTCAAATTAATCAATTTTTCAAATCAAATTAAGTAGCAATCTGAAACTGCTTAAAATGAATTCTATAATTAAAAGCTTAAATCAAAACTCAATCTATCCACCTTACACAACTGTTTGTCGGGGGTGATAGATTAAGAAAACTCTAAAAGAAAAGATGTCAAGTCAAGCTTCGCATGTTCACTCAATCAATCTCTTGCCTAAGTAGTGGCCAGTCTCTCGAATGGTGTACAATAGCTCCACGATGAAATAATTACGACCAAGTTCTCTCTGATTTCGCCGACTCCATTATATTACGATGATCGTAGTTGTATGCTCCCAATGGCTCGCCATTTGAGTTGTGAATCATAGTGTATACTGATAGCAAATGCCTTTGATTAAGGTAGACTTAAGTTTGTCTCCTTAAACAAACATCAACCAGTCTACGGATTTCTTGGATACCGTATATTCATAGGATCCTTCGTCGTTGGGTTACTACCTCCTCGACTAAGTAGGCCCAGGGATCGCGCCGGATGAAATGGGATCATGATCTAGATCGCCGTCATTATTCCCCCATCGGTTTAAGTTGAAATGATGAATTTCCTTAATAAAATTCAGTTTTCCTATAATTACGTAGCTGCACGAACAAATCTTATAGAAATTTCATAAAACTTTTAGGCAATTACCACAACACCAAAACAAAATTCAATATATCTTGTATATACGTATGGGTCTGTGTCAATATATGAATGTCCCATTTGTTGTTGATTTTGTGGTTATCAATCTCCAAATTCTAAGAGTTGAAGGAATCAAGCTTAATTCTCTATTCTAAGCAATCCTCATGGATAGCTCCTGGGGCCTTAGCTATAAGTTCTTGGTTGAAAGCCTAGCTCCTATTAATGAGTTTGGAGATAGAAGATCCATTGCTACGGATCTTAAACCTACCAACCATTGAACTAGTGTCATTAGAATACTGGGATGTTGTTCCAACAAACAATATCAAACTATTATATACTAAAAAAATTACGATGGTGGATATATAATTTAACATCATAGTTTTGCAAAAAGATCCTATGCATAGAGATAAAAAAATAGACACAAATGACACAATTTTAAATGAAAAACTCAAAAAGAAAACAAACTATGAGGCTATGCTTAAATGAAATGATTCATTATATTGATAAACATTAGAGACGTATGCTCTTCCCCTCAAATATAGAAGATATGATTACCGAGTGCAAAACTATAGCTTGATCTCCTGTGATTACAGTTGATAAATTTTAAAATATGAAAATATGATGATAATGAACGAGCTATGATAGTCAAGCGATGGCAAACGAAAGACAATGCTTAAGCAAAAAATTGTTAAACAAGCAATCGATCAACGATGATAGACTCAAGATAGTCAGATGATGACAATTAGGTGTCGGTGCCTGTCAATCGATAATCATCGGCATTGAATGTTATACAAAGCTCTGCATTGAATGTTATACAAAACTCTAGAATTCTTCAGACCTTTAAGCTCTTATCTTTTTTGCTCCAGGCCACCCTTATGCAGAGAATAATGGCGTGTTTATACAACTTTCAATATTCATTGCTTTAATTATCATAGTATTGAGTTATATTGGACTCTTAGGATTTCTCTCATTGAACATCTCTAAAAAAAATAACAAATATCATAAACAATGACTTTGTTGTATAAATATCCAATCTACATAACAAAATAAAAATGTAACTCAAAATTCCTTATAATTGATATTAACTAAGGGTGTTGACTAAGCTTGAAAGCACATACACGATCAATTATGACCCGAATTAGCTCATTGAGATAAGATAAAAAATATTTTATTAATTTATGAGCCCATATTAGTTAAGATTCAACAATGTTTAAGGCCTCAAAGTCTTATATTATGTATCGTTGAAATATAAACTATCCGTTGTTGCTACTTGCCTTCACAAAAGCCACTTGAAATTAAACTTTGGGAAATAAAAAGTATATGCTGAGTATGTGTTATTGAGTTAGTAACAGAAGCAGCTGGAATAGCATTTCATGCCTTAACAAGGGAACAATGCAGTTGAATGTAAAACAAAACGAAAAAAAAAAAAAAACAAAAATAATTGATCATATAATGATGGCAGTTATGGCCATTGTCGTCACAATCAAAGTAGATGATCAAAACACATTCCATAAATATTGTAGACAAATTGCACAAACTTCAAAAATAACATAGATTGTTAATCATTTGTTCCCTTATACATTTCAGCTACAAACAAATGGTTGTGTTTAAAAGAGGGTTAAGTGAATTCTTAATCTTTTCCATGTTTCCCTTTGTGACCTGTCGTTTGCCAATGGATCAAATAACTACAGAAAGTCTAATGATGATTAAATCCAATAAATAGGTAATACCTTGGAAGTGGATTCGAAAATTCATAAGATGGTAACTCAACGGTCTAATTGTCAAAGCTCTTCCAATTGTTGAAGCCAGTCTGATGTCCCCGTGGTTTATTTTAATATTTAAGCCGGTCAATGTTGAATTGACACAGAAAGAGGTCAAATTTTATCATAGTTGTGCTAAGTCAAGCATAAGCTAGGCTAAGCTTACCAGAGTTGAGTTCATTGACAAACCCCTCTACCAAAAACAACAAAAAGCCCACTACGTGAGATCGGGTACATGAATCCTTCTTCTCCATTGTGTCTTATTAAATGTCAAATTTTCATTTAATTCTAATAAAAGAATATAAAAGAAGAGAATACATCCAACCACCATATGAGAGCTCAAGAGTTTAATAATGGAGAGAATATATCCAACCACCAGCTAACAAACAAAACACACTAATTATTCTATAAGATATAAAAGGAAGATTTACACACATATCACACAATTCTTATATATTTACATATCTAACACCTAAAATTAGATATATTTTTTTAAAATGAGTAATGATGATATTTTTAATGTGATATTAAAATTTTAGTTGTTATATATGTAAAATTAAAATTTAGGTGATATATATATAAATACATAAAAATTATGTGGTATGTATGTAAATCCCCCAATATATATATATATATATATATATATATATCAAAAAGATTAACTTCACTCAAATTCAAACTGAAGACAAGGATAAAAAGAACCCTCAACCAAGCAATCATAGCTCTTAACCAAACTCTAACAATAAGCCTACATCTAACTTTTTGATATTGCAAGAGGATCCGCGATCTTAAACGGAGAAGGCTATTCATCTAATATCATGAATTTGAATCACATATTTTATAATTTATTGCACATTATTATAAAAAAAAAATCAAAAACTTTTACTAGAGTATTGTACTGTATCATGAGAATCTAAAGGTTCAAATAATAAGACATCTCAATTAAACAAAAAATCACTTTTTTGCTAGCACAAAGGCCAGCAATCTAAACATAAACATAAATATATATATATATTGCGACAGCAGATATTAAGATTACAATCAATAAGATTGAAGCCTAATGGACAAAACAATCTTTATGGAGGAATGGATGCAGTAGCAGTTAAAACGGAGGGTAGATCTCTTTCTTCTTAAATTACAAGATGGAGCAAGAACAGCTTGAGTTCTTTGGCATGTCTTCAACCTTTTTCTCTGTAAAGTAAGAAGAGATTTAGTTGAAATAATCATTTACGTGGTTCTGCAAATCAGTAAATTTGAAATAAATAAGTAAATAATTAAGGAGAGAGAGAAGTAGTGAGAGCTAGTTTCATGGTTTGGTTCTGCTAGAATTTCAAATTAGAACCTAATACTAGGATTTGATGAGCTTCGAAGAACAATTTTTGAAAGCATTCATTTAAAAATTATACTTTGGATTTTACAAAGGTGGAAATGATTGGGTGTGGTGAATTATTTGACTAAAAGCTTTTGAGGTGAGCAAAGTTATGGATGGTTGCTTCAGTATGGAAAATGAAACCATGCACGAGCTTGACACTTGAGAATGGCGTAACCCCAGATGGAGGAGGGCATCCGAGCATATTAAATATGCATGATGGTAGCAATGATAAATATGCTCATAAGAATCTGATGATGGATCTATAACAGGCATCTTGAATCTTACTAGAAAAGGATGACGAAATTTTCATCAAGAATGAGTGAAGACTTCAAAAGTTGCGTGGAGTAAGCTGATACATATTCCTCATAAGAAACTATTTTGAATGAATCATCATAACTCATCTCATATGATATCAGATGTCTATGAATTGATCATCCCTTTGTTGTTGATTTTGTGGTTATCAATCTCCAAATTCTAAGAGTTGAAGGAATCAAGCTTAATTCTCCTATGCTAAACAATCCTCTATGGATAGCTCCTAGGCCTTACTCCTGCTTAGCTATAAGTTCTTGGTTGAAAGCCTAGTTCCTAGATTAATGAGTTTGGAGATAGAAGATCCATTGCTATGGATCTTAAACCTACCAACCATTGAACTGGTGTCATTAGAATACTGGGATGTTGTTCCAACAAATAATGTCAAACTATTACATACTAAAAAAATTAGGATGGTGGAGATATAATTTAACACCATAATTTTGCAAAAAGATCCTATGCATAGAGATAAAAAAATAGACACAAAAGACACAATTTTTAAGTGAAAAACTCAGAAAGAAAACAAACTATGAGGCTGCGCTTAGATGAAATGATTCATTATATTGATAAATATTATAGAGGTATGCTCTTCCCCTCAAATATAGAAGACATGATTACAGAGTGCATAACTCTAGCTTGATCTCCTGTGATTACAGTTGATAAAATTTAAAATATGAAAATGTGATGATAATGAACGAGCTTTGATAGTCGAGCGATGGCAGGCGAAAGATGATGGTTGAGCAAAAAATTGTTAAACAAGCAATCGCTCAATGATGATAGAGTCAAGATAGTCAGATGATGACAATTGGGTGTTAGCACTTATGAATTCATAATCATCGGCATTAAATGTTATACAGAACTCTAGATTTCTTCAGACCTTTAAGCTCTATCTTTTTTGCTCTAGGTCATCCTTATGCGAAGAATAAAGGCATGATTATACAACTTCTTTCAATATTCATTGCTTTAATTATCATATTCTTGAGTTATACTGGGCTCTTAGGATTTCTCTCATTGAACATCTCATAAAAAAATAACGAATATCATAAAACAATGCCTTTGTTGTATAAATTTCCAATCTACATGACAAAATAAAAATGTAACTCAAAATTCCTTATAATTGATATCAACTAAGGGTGTTGATTAAGCTTGAAAGCACATACACGATCAACTATGTCCCGAATTAGCTCATTGAGATAAGATAAAAAATATTTTATTAATTTATGATCCCATATTAAGTTAAGATTCAACAATGTTTAAGGCCTCAAAGCCTTATATTATGTATCGTTGAAATATAAACTATACGTTGTTGCTACACGTCTTCACAACAACCACTTGAAATTGAACTTTGGGAAATAAAAAGTATACGCCGAGTATGTGTTATTGAGTTAGTAAAAGAAGCAGCTGGAATTGCATTTCATGCCTTAACAAGGGAACAATGCAGTTGAAGGTAAAACAAAAGAAAAAAAAAAAGCAAAAATAATTGATCATATAATGATGGCAGTTATCATATTAAATTAATCTGCTAATGTAGGGTGAACCTGGCCATTGTCTTCACAATCAAAGTAGATGATCAATACACAAACCATAAATATTGTAGACAAATAGCACAAACTTCAAAAATAACATATCATTGTTAATCCTTTGTTTCCTTATACATTACAGCTACTAACAAATGATTGTTTTCAAGAGAGGGTTAAGTGAATTCTTAAAACTCTTTTCCATGTTTCCCTTTGTGATTTGTTTGCCAATGGATCAAATAACTATAGAAAGTCTAATGATGATTACATCCAATAAATAGGTAATACCTTGGAAGTGGATTCAAAAATTCATAAGATGCTAATTCAACGGTCTAATTTTCAAAGCTCTTCCAAGTGTTGAAGCCAGTCTGATGTCCCGGAGGTTTATTTTAATATTTAAGACGGTCAATGTTGATTGACACAGAAAGAGGTCAGATTTTATAATAGTTGTGCTAAGTCAAGTATGAGCTAGGCTAAGCTTGCTAGAGTTGAGTTTATTGACAAACCCCTCTATCAAAAAACAACAAAGCCTATATCCCACGCGTGAGATCGGGTACATGAATCTTTTCTTCTATTATGTCCTATTAAGTGTCAAATTTTCATTTAATTCTAATAAAAGAATGCCAATTTTTATACTTTCAAATCGATTATTTTTATGTCTACCTCTATCATGTTTAACATAGGCCGAATCTAATATATCTACTCTCCTAACTGGGATGTTCAAGAAAGCTAATGATATGTAGAAAACGTAGCAAATGAGATTAAGCAAATTGCAAATATTATTCTTGAAAAATCAAAAGGAAAAAAACTCTCTATCAACCATTGTTGGAAAATTAAATTTCATATGCATGCATGCATACATACATACATATATGTATGCATCTGTATAATTTTCACCGTTACAAAGATGAAAAAAAGACCCCAAGAACGACTAAAAATCCAAATCCTTTTGTAAACATGAACCATTAATCAGAATCCTTGGCATTTAACAGGCGCACAGATTTCTTTTCTTGATGAAAATTATTTAACACGCAATTTATATGAGCTGTAAGGAATCTGACAATACGAGCAAGTATTAAGCAATGATTCTTCAATGCCTAGCATTTGTCCATCTTTCTTTAACCTCCTTACGTGGCTAAAAACTTTTTCAGTTATTACAGATCAAGATAACAGGCTCACATCATGCACATTTCAATACACTACAAAGAAAGGAAATATGCTTCAAATATGCTAAGAATGAAGTATTTCTACATCGTATCTACTGCATAAGGGAATCAAGCAGTCCCAAATATATCAATCAATTTAGCAAATGCACTAAACTTATCTAATGAATCAAAGTTAGAAACAAACCAAACATGAAATTATGAACATTCTGTAACTCATATAAAATGGTGAATCTTACCTGTCTTTGATTTACCTAATGATGGTTGCACCACTACATGCATGGTGATTACTCCTCCAGGGAGCTCGCCAAATGATGGTCTACATTGCGCAATTGTTTTGTGGTTCTCCAGAATTTTACCCGCACTTATTAGCTTTATGTCAGTAGCTGACTTAGGGATGAGTTTTTTGTCTGTATATATGAGACAAACAAACAAAACATCAATTGAAATCAATGTAAAAAATGAAATCAAATAGAAATAATGTACCTAAAAATAAATAAAAAACGATAACATCAATTTTGAACAAAATACAGGCAGCCATGCATACCAAGGTTGGAGCAGCTAATAGTTTAAAGTAATTGAAGTTATTATTGTACTAAAAGTAACCAAAATTCAAAACAAAAACTTTTTGTATGCCTCATTTGGTCAGATGAATGATTAATTCCAAAAATGGCTACGTTTCACCCCTGTTGCAGCAGAAATTTATTATTTTCACGTCTAGGTTCTTTCATTGCCAAAACATGAAAATGCCAAGTAGAACCAGAAAATTAAAAATTAGACCAGAAGTCCAAGTCCAATACACTACTATTTGACAATTTTCCATAAATTTAATCAAATCAGCATGTGTACAAACAACAAGAAGGTCATATAGTAAATTTTGTTACAAATCATTACATGCTAAGCAAAAGCACAAAACAATTCCAATCTTGGTGTCGCTCAATGCAGCTAAATAAAGCATGACAACATGAAGTAAACATTGATTTAATATGAAAGTACAAAGTTATTTGTGCTTTTTTTGTGGTGTTCAAAGAATCTATACGATCCACATCATTATAAAGTAAGCATTTGTTTGTAATGAAAACCGCATCTATGTTGAAATGAGTCTTATCTCAGAGGATATTACAAGTACACCAAATTGCTGAGGCATGTTCTCATGCACATAGGTATAGAACTACCCTTGATTCTGTAGGTGGACTGCTTCAAATATGTGACACCTAACGCGTAAGTGAACAACAAAAAATAGTCTAATCAATTACTACGAAACATTGTTTGACCAAAACCTTACTTGAGAAATTATTCAAGTCCAAATAATGAAAAAGAGAAGAAGATGAAAGGCATTAATAAATTTGTTAGAGAATTGGTTTAAAAGGAACCCAATCAAATGCCTTTGAATTGAGAAGAGCAGTCAAACCAAGTTACATAAGAATGACTTAGAGAGCAAAAGAATTTCATAAAGAAGTCAAATAAAATTTCATATGACTTCATCATCATTTTGTTCAACCGGTGAACTCTATTCATAAGCGAGAATCAAAACTGGTGCTATAGATTGCTCTACAGTACTATTACATGAAAAATGCAAAGTTGAAGTTTTGTAGCTAGCTATGTAGCAAGCAAGTAAAGCCTGAAATTAACCCTTAATCAAGGGAAGTTGTGGTTTAGTTCAAGATTAAAAACAGATACCAAGGACACATTCTTCCTATGAGAATCTCTAGTGAGCTAGTGATGGGCACCAATTAGTCCAATTGGTAAGGGATTTGAAAGTTATTGCAAAGGTCTTGCGTTCAAATCTCATCTATACAAAACAAAACTCCCAAACCTTTTGGCCAGTCCGTGATGACCCTTGCCTTAACAACAGCTACCGTGGAAGTAGAAGCGAACCGTATCGGTCCAATGTCCGACCCATCATACAGGCGGAACTTAAGCTCTAGAAAATCCTCCTCCGACATCTGATCTCCAACCCTCATTGACCCAGATTCAACGCGAAGCACCACCGACACAAACAGATAGCGGAAGGAATCCCTCCTTCCGCACAGATGAAAACAACAAATCGTATCACCTTTCGCCGCCGGAGAATCGCCGGAGAACCGCCGGAGGTATATGGGATCGCCGATTAGGGTTTCGTGGGCGCAGCCGAAGCGGACTATTCACTCTGGTCTTTATAGTTCTGATGACGACGACGAAGAGCTAAGAAGGCAAGCTTTTAGGTGGCAGTGGCCCGCCGTTATGTTTCCATCTGTGCCCTATTCTGCCAACATATTGCTGCCACGTAAGCAAATTTTACACTATTCAAACGTGGCGTCTACGTGTTGGTTAATTTCTCTGTTGCTGTTTGTTTGATATGTCAACCTGAAACGCTTCTGTCCGGTAAGCCTGCATTTCATGACCAAATATTCCGGAAATAAATTAAACGAAAAAAAAAAAAGTTTTCACCCACCCATATATGTGGCTGAGAATCGTCTCCGAAGAATCAAGTCATTATTTATGGTCTATTTAGTAATGAAGAGAAGGCTTCACAGCCAACGTATTCAGACGACGCACCGCGTTTCGGGACCGAGGAGCCAAGGAGACGAAGCTGCACGGCGAATATCCAGTAAAGGGACCCACAGCAGTCAATGTCTCCGCTAACGTGCGCGTTGCTCGCTGAGAGTTAAAAGGGCGGCGCCGACGTGGGAAAGGTCACTCGAGGATAACGTGCTCGCGCGTTCTTCTGAGAGCGATTGGGCTTGTGCAGATGGGCTGGGCTTGTCATGGGCCAAACAAGATCATAATGATTTATTTTCTGAGAAATTTTGTTATTTACAGTCAAACTGGATAGCTGCATCTGAAAAATAATTATATGAATGCTATAAAAAAATCTGATATTTAAAAACTATAATGATGCATATATTTTTTATTAAAAAAAAAATCAAATCATAACTTTCTGATCATCATCGTAGAAAACTAAAGTTAAAAAATATAACTTTTTTATTGCATATTTTTCAAGACATAGATAAAATATGATGCCCCAAATAATACTGCGATATGATACGATAATACATCGTAGTGCCATCACTTGCTTTTGTGAAAAATGCCAAAGTTGAAGATTATGTGGTACGAATATGAAAAAAATTATTTACTAAATAATTCTATCGAATTAGAATCTGCTTGGGGCAGCCTCAGTGGTATGAAAACGTAATGGCAGAGCTTCTGCCTAAGTAGCTACCGTGAACATTATAAATTTTTCGCTTTTTAAATACATGTGTGCGTGCTGGATGTCACAAAATAATTTCTTTGATCATTTGATATATTTTAAGTATTTAAATGTTCAAATAAAGTCAGAATCAAGAGATCTTGGACTTATTAGATCCAACTCATTAAGACGCTCAATTTGATCATAAACACTCTATATTTAAAAAATATTTAGGGATTTAACTGATATCCTAAAATTTCTAATGATATTTTAAGTGCTTGATTCATATTAGTTTCGACTTAAGATCAGATTACTTTTAATATCTACATTTATAATTAGACTAGTAAAATTTTTAGTGTCATATCAATATATAATAATTTTACTTTTTAATTTTTATAAAGTTGTAGTAGTTCCAAACAAATCATAAGTGCCGCGTTGCCGGAGTTCTTGACTGGGCTGAATTTTGATGGGCTCCAACCCAAAAATCATGGACTATGTCCCTTGAATATTAATTATGACTTATTGAGCCACGATCCATCTGTATTGATTGATATCTCAACTAAAAAAGCCGTTGGCCCAATAGGAAGTGAAGGTGGGGTCGTTGAACATTTTGTGAGAAAAGCCTAATTAAATTAAATATAATAAAATATAAAAGAAAATCTTTTATGACTAAAATATAAAATGAAAAAGCAGACTATGGACTATGCTTAGGCATTTTTAAATTATTTTTTTTTATAATTTTACATATTATTTTTTTATAGTTTATTATTGAAAGATTTGCCTACATCACACAATTCTTTTGCATTTACATATCTAATAACTAAAATTTAATATTTATAAATATAACATTTTTCTATATATAAAAATAAGCATTTTATTTAAAAAAGTAATGATGGTACTATTTTTAATACAATATTATTGAAAGATTTGCTTACATCATACAATTCTTTTGCATTTACATATCTAATAACTGAAATTTAATATTTATGAATATAATATTTTTTTCTATATATGAAAATATGCATTTTATTTAAAAAAATTAATGATGGTACTATTTTTAATACAATATTAAAGATTTAGATGATGTTTATGTAAATATTAAAGTTTAGTGTGAGATATGTAAATATATAACAATTGTGCTTTGTATGTAAATGCTGCAATTTAAATTTAAATAAAAAACATTTTATCTCTAAATTTGTACTATATTTATTTACTTAAATGCATTCATATTTTTTATATAAATTAACTTATAACGCTTAATCTTTATTCTCATATATATATTTTTATATTAATGATAAAAATATTAATTTTAAAAAAATCAAGAGCATGCCTGACAATATAAAGGTTATAATATTTAATACATTAGAGAGTGCATTAAATCTCATTGGTGGAAAGCAATTCCTCATTGTCTTCTTCCTATGGAATATACCTTTAATTATTTTCTTTATAAAAATATAAAAAAAACATAAAATATTTTAAAAAAAAGTGCATCTCATGAGCTAATGAAAAGTGCCACATGCATCAATAGCTAATTAATTATAACTTAATTGGTCCACTAATTAATCATTAATTACTATAATCCAAGCACTCAATCCCTCTCTTATCTCTTTAATTACCTTCCACTAATCATTTTCCCTTAATAACCACCACCATAATCAATCTTCTTCTCCACCTCTCCTTTCTCCATCCATCACATCTTCATAGCTAGCTACCATTTTGGCCTCCATTAATGGCCTTCTTTGCATCACTCCTAATTTATTTGACTCCTCACACCATCCACTCATTGGGATGCAAATTTAATTACTTCAAATATTAATTAATAATAATTATTAAAAATAAATTTCTTCAAGGGTTTATGATGAAATTCCTCTTAATTGTATGTCACACTATTTCTATTACTATGTAATTTAAAAGATATTTGATGTGAGAGAAGTAATATTTTGTTAAGTTGTGGAACATAATTAATATCTTAGGAAGAAATATCTTATATAGATTTAGTGCATGGATAGTTGTAAAATTGAAGATTAGAATTGTGATTTTTTATGTAAAACATCATGATTATTATCATAATGAAATCTATAAAATAAGGCCAACATGATAAAACCATAAATTAGCCAAATTTAAATAAAATTTCTAATGTGCTTCTTGTATTTACCTTTCTTCTATTTTATAGAGAGAGAGAGATAGAGAGAGAGAGAGAAAGAGAGAGAGAGATAGATAGATAGATAGAGAGAGAGAGAGAGAGAAAGAGAGAGAGAGAGAGGGAGATAGAGACAGATAGAGAGAGAGAGAGAGAGAGAGAGAGAGAGAGATGTGATTATGAATGTTGACGACAATTGACTTATAACTACTTCAATTTATGAAAAAAAAAATTATGAAGTTCTAAAGTTATCTCTTAATCAAGCTAAATGATATACTATTTATCACGCATTGCCATCTAACAAAAGTGCAAGATTCTATGTACTTTTATGATTATAAATATGATTGAATGGTTAGGATTTTATCATGCTAAAGAAATAGTAAAATTATAATTATATTTGATTTATATATAAAAAAAGATGTGGTTCACCAATGTTCAAGGAAGTACAAGTGCATATATTATTGCTTCACTAAAAGATCCACCAATATTTGCTACTAGACAAAGTAGAGCTCAATAACTATTATACATCCTTAGAAGACAACATTTTATTCTCTTAGCCTATTTCACTTTATAGACTTATAATGCTAATAAAAAATAATTTTTTTTAGAGAAATTAAGAAGCAACACACACACACACACACATATATATATATATATATATATATAGAGAGAGAGAGAGAGAGAGAGAGAGAGAGAGAGAGAGAGAGAGAGAGACTTAAATAATTTAGGCAACCATTCTAAAATAATCTCATGAGCATATAAAATTTCATAAAATGTCTAGATTAAACACAACTCTAAATGAGCATATATAATTGACTAAGAAGAAAAATGCACCTTGAATTTTTAATTTTTGGCGCAATATAAATATCTTATAGCTAATTTTTATTATATTATTTTTAAATAAAAATACATGTGTAGCTTCTATCACAAAAGATTTTTTTTTGATATTATTCATAGATAATATCAAAAGTACCCTCAAGCTGTATGCCACCAACCTTTGTGTTGATATCATATTCTCCATTTTCTCTTAAGAAAGTACCCTCTTGTTCTAAACTTTTTCATAGATAAATAAAAGAAAAAAAAAGGAAATCTCATCACTTTGAAACAACTAGATCCTGCATATGAGATTCATGTTGAATGCATTATGTTCTTTCACTAGAATTATTAAGATCTATTTGAGACAGTTGAAGCTATTTCTAAGATTAATTATAAATTGTTGCGTAAAAGTTACTACTCGTCAATACATTCAATTGCAAAAAACTCATTATCGTCGCATAATTTTTTGAAAATCGACGCAAAAATTATAGTAAAATAGAAATATGATAGTGATATATGCAAAATAAATTATGGGAAAATTTGTCATAAATGCATAACTTTGAAATGAAATTAAAATAAAAGAATTAGGCTTTAACATAAAAATTTTGAGTTTAAAGATTTAATCATTTTGTCTTTTTTTTTCCTATGCTAATATATTAATTTTAAACTATTATTTGCAAGTCTAAACTCAAAATTTCATGTGACTTAACCTATATTTCAGAATATTGTTTTTTTTTTCATGAATAGTGAGGCATCAATTTTGGGAAAATTAAGGAAGATTCTACTTAACCTTAATTTTAAAAATATCATGCAAATTAAATGATCTAAAATCATAATTCTAATACTAATTTAATGATAAATGACTTAAAATTAAATTTTTTCTTGAGTATAAATATAAAAATACTAATAAATGTTACTAAATTTGAATAATTTGCTAATACATTTATAACTAATTATTAATTAAATTAAATATATTAAGTATAATAATCATACCAAAATATAATAAAAAACATGAATAAACTCAATTATTCAATTAGAAATTTATGTCCACATCACTTTTTTTTAGCATCTAACTTCAATGGAAGGTGAGTGGTTCCAAAGTTGAGTGATCCAACTATATTATTTTCAAACCTTGTGGATGCTACTTGACAACTTTATAAATAATTGTACCATTGCACCAAATTCATGAGTGGACTCCTAATATATATATATATAATGTTGAGAAATGATATAATAAATGGCCAAGATGCATGATGGCATATTCTCTACCAAATTTAGATGCCTTATAGAATCCTCCATTGCTATGTGGACTCTCACCTTGAGCAAGGATAAAAAAAAAGGTGGAGTCTTTGTGCCTCAATTCAAGAATAAAATGCCACATAGTTTGGAAGATGTGGAAGAGAAGGATGGAGGTAAGGAAAAGAGAAGAGAAGAAGAGAAGAGGAGAGAGAGAGAGAGAGAGAGAGAGAGAGAGAGAGTTAAAAAGTGTATGTATATACAATGGATATTAGATAATAATAATAATTATGATATTGACTATATATGTGAGAGGAAAATAATTTGGAGTAGGTGTCATGATTTATTTTATGAATCAAATGATCATCAAGTACATATATATACACCCATGAGCTCACGATCTAAGAAGCTTGATTTTGTTGTAGAAAAGTTTTGAAGATCATTTATTGACATATACACACACACACATCTCCATATTTATTTTTATATTTATGAATTTTTGAAAATAAGAAATATCTTGATAAATTAAGAAATATAAAGCTAATGGTGCTATTTATAACCCGTGAACATTACCTGTATTTGTGATGATGATTATGACATAAGTCTCAATGGAGAGAATTATATAATGTATATTTTGTAATGGGGTTGTTATAATGAAAGTCTTGAAGAGGATGACTGTGATGCATGTAAGGTTGTGATAAATGTCCTGATGTGATGATGATTGTAGCACAAGAGATGTTGTGGTGGAAATCACAAACATGATAGTTAAGCCGTTAAGATATAAGGGACATTGTAAGTGAGATAGTTGTAGCATAAGTGAGATTGTGATGAAGATTTGAAAACAGATGATTAAAACACAAGCAATATCATATCATGAGATTATAAGGATACAACTTTTATGTCAGTCTAGTTCTAGTATCGATATGGAGATGGTGATGCAACTTAGGTGCAAGCGATGTTGTAATGCTGTTCTTCAAATTGATGACTGCAATAAAAGCAAAGTTATATAGTAACTTATGTAGCGAATGACTAAAACAATCACAATTCACCTCACATTACATAAAACAATAAAATCCCAAGTTTTCTTATCTCACTTTAAGATACACCCATTAAAATTACAATATATAAACCTACTTTAATTTTAATTATTATCATTATTTCAAATAATCAAAAATAGTTTTTAATATAGTGAAAAGGATTGACTAAAACTCCATACACTAAATATGCTTTCTCTTAATTTTAAATAATTGTGCTCATGATTCCTTTATTAACAATAACTTTTGTCACCTTTAGCCTCCTTGGTGTGCTAAGTGGAAGATATTAACCCCATGCTTGCAAGTCAGCATGGGCCACCCCCTAACCCCCTCAACTCCCTATATATAAGAGAAAGTTCTTCCCCATAGGAATGCAATACAAGTTACTTTGGGTTCTTCCAATTTAAAAAGAAGCAAAAGAACTATTTTCTTTTCTTTAACCCCTCCTCCTCCTCCTCCTCCTTCTTGGTTCTTCTAAAATGGCAGGAGGCTTATCTTTGAATCATCCATGGGCATTTGCCTTTGGTATCTTAGGTATTATAATAGCCATGAAGACCTTCATTTCTCCTTTCCTCTTATTACTTAGCAACTCTTTTGCTTGCTTTTATCTTTTTTATACATGCATGATTAAGTAGCTATGAAGAGGCATGAAACTTGAAGAGCATAATATATGAACTTCTACTTCAATGTTTTTTTTTTTTTTTTTTTTTAAAATCATCTCTTGTTTTATTTGTCTTCAACATGGTAGATTGGATGCATTCTTATGATTTATTTGTCCACTTAAAATTAGAAAATTTATTTTAATTAAAGATGAAATATCTCAAATTCTCTCTCTCTCTCTCTCTCTATATATATATATAATACATTTTTAATATGTTTTATTTTTCATATAGTGTTTAGATTATTATATCAGAAGATTTACATACATACAACTCAATTCTTATATATTTATATATCTAACATCTAAAATTAGATTTTTACTCATTCAACATTTTACTATGCTTAAAAAGTTGCATCACTTTTAAAAAGTGAGTATTGATGTTATTTTTGATGTGATACTGACGAGTAGAGTGTTACATATGTAAAAATTGAAATTTATATGTTACATATGTAAATACATAAGAATTCTATGATATGTATGTAAATCCCCCTATTATATTACACAAAAAAGAAAAAAAAAATCCAATTTTATTGGCCTTTAGAAGCATGCTCTGATCCCACTTTGAATCAACAAGTCACCTTTTCTACATTTCATAACTTATGTGGCTTTTGTTATTGTCCAATCACTCCTATATTTCCACATATATACCTCATAATTATTTAAATTATTACTAGAATTTACTCTATAACTTATATATATATATATATATATATATATATATTCATTTTTCCTTATCGAATTAATATTTTTAAAACTAATTCCATTTATCATGTAGGCAATGTCATCTCCTTCATGGTGTACCTCGCTCCACTGTAAGAATTTAAAATTAATAATATACATTTTTAATTTAATTTCATATATATATATAATTTTGTTGATTATTGAATTATTTATATAATATTGTGTGCAGGCCAACATTTTATAGAATATATAGGAAGAAATCAACGGAAGGATTCCAATCAGTGCCTTATGTGGTGGCATTATTCAGTGCTACGCTTTGGATGTTTTATGCATTTATCAAAAGAGATGCATATCTCCTCATCACTATCAACTCCTTTGGATCTGTTATTCAAACTATATATATCATCTTCTTTCTCATTTATGCCTCTAAGAACACAAGGGTTTGTATTTTTATTTATTTTATTTAAAATGAAATATTTTATTCATAAAAATTCTTATTTATTTATTTATTAATCACAGGTACACACAATCAAGATGATCACACTCTTGAATGTGGGCTTATTTTCTTCGATAATTCTATGCATCATCCTCATCTCTAAAGCCTCACTTCGCCTTAAAGTTCTCGGTTGGATCTGTGTTGCCTTCTCTGTCGCCGTCTTTGTTGCTCCTCTGAGTATAATCGTACGTATATAACAACAACAACAATAACAACAATAAGCCTTAATCCCATTAGGTGGGGTCGGCTATAACGAAGAACAAAATTAATTAATTAATTAATTTTATTTTGATTATTTAATTACATTATAATTACTATCATGTATGTAATATAGAGGCAAGTCATTCATACGAAGAGTGTGGAGTTCATGCCATTCAATCTATCATTCTTCCTCACATTAAGCGCTGTGGTTTGGTTCTCCTTCGGTCTCCTCTCCAAAGACATCTATGTTGCGGTAATTATTGATCGTATTAACATAATTAACTTGCTAATTAACTACTACTCATATCATTAATCATACGATTACATTATCTATGTAGCTCCCGAATATATTAGGGTTCACATTTGGTGCGGTTCAAATCGCTTACATCATCTAGAGAGAGATGAGAGAGAGCCTCAAGAGAAGAAAAGTCGAATGAAAAGCTTAGTTAGAGATTCGTCGAGAGGACGGTGGCTGGCAGCCATTGATAAAAAAGAAAACATGAATGAGACCCATAGAGATGATAATTGTGGTAGAGACTTTATTGAAATGAGTTCTATTTAACCTAGTTTTCATTTGCTAGTTTTAATAATGTGATTGTTAGGGAGAGGGTGGGTGGTGGTAAGCAATTCACTTGCTCTTACTCCCTAAGAATGCACTCTAATTCTAATGTATTTGTTTAAGTGTCTTTAGATGTTTTTACCTTTCACTTATTTATGGGAATGTAGTTTCAATTAATGAAAGGAATCTTGTGTTATGATGGGATGCCTTATATATAGAGAGAGAGAGAGAGAGAGAGACCCACACAATCAATTTTCTCTCTTAAAAAATTTGACTTTTGTCCAATGTACATTTCACTTGTACAACATCTAATTTAAATTATCATGCTTGGTTTGTCTACAATTGACCTTTTCATTATTGGCTAGTGAAATCATTATTTGATTAGTTTAAAATGGGTTGACTCATCCTATTTTGATTAGTTGACTATTAAAAATTAGAAAAATTATTACATGTAAAATCAAGATATATCTCTAAATTCAGACTCTGATAATATTTTACAAACATACCACACAATTTTGATTAGTTGACTATTTTTGTACGTTACATAATTTTTGAGCATATATGAAAAATTTACATACATATCACACAATTCTTATGTATTTATATATCTAATACCTAAACTTTAATTTATAAATTTATATATATAAAATACTTTAATCTTCAATATAACATCAAAAATACTACTATCATTCACTTTTTAAAAATAAAATATATTTTTCTAAATATAAAAAAATATTAGATAAATAAATATCTAACTTTAGATGTTAGATATATAAATACATAAAAATTATATAATATATATATAAATCTTTCATACATACATATACATGTATATGCCAACTATAATAAAAACATTTCAACAACATAAGACAAATTGGACCAAGCAAAGACAAGGAATCCCAAGTCATCAAAATAATAATGCAAAATTGATTCACAATATTTTCATAAAAAATAATTTTATAACTTCTAACCATAAGATTCTATATATTATAAAAAGATGATTTTGTTAATTTTAAATTCATACGTATGCCACATACAAATTTACATCGTATAAAAAATAGAATTCTTGAGATAATCTAAGATAGGTTTATTTCAAAAGCTGAGCTCTTCGCTTTATTATATGCTATTTATTATATTAAGCGAGAGAGAAATAGCCTCTATAGGTAGGAAGCAAAGTAAATAACACATCAAACAATACCATAATATAATTTGATTATGATAAAATATAGAAGGATTTACATACATATTATGCAATTCTTATATATTTACATATCTAACACCTAAACTTCAATTTTTACATATATAACACCCTAATCTTCAATATCACATCAAAAATACCATTTTATTTACTTTTTAAAAATAAAATACACCCTTTTAAGGATATAAAAATGCTAGATAAGTAAATATCTAACTTTAAATATTAGATATATAAATACATAAAAATTGTGTGATATATACAAATCCCCCTAAAATATATGATAATTGAATTTTTAAGTAAATGAATACATGATTAATCAATAGAATTTATTTTAATATTCATCTCAAGACATTCAAATGAATATTAAAAAATTCAAATCAAATACCTAAATCTTTTCTCATACATATTATTATTAACATTTAAATGGAACTCACAAACTTTATTTTACAAATCCTAATCACACTTCTTTAGTTTCTTTATTGCATTTTAAGAATTTTCATAATCAGTGAATTTTACAATCTATAATATAATAAAAGAAGATTTGCATATATACCACATAATTCTTATGCATTTACATATCTAAAACCCAAATTTACATATTTACCTATCTAACACTTCGCTATGCTTAAAAATAGATATGTTTCACTTTTAAGATGTAAATGATAATAATATTTTTGACGTGACATTAAAAATTGAGGTGTTATATATAAACAAAAGTTGAAGTTCAAGTGTAGATACATAAATACATAAGAATTATATGGTGTGCATGTAAATCTCCCTATAATAAAATATAATCAGTATGAAACATTCAAAATAATTTTCAAAAACTCTACTTTTCTATCAATAATTTCACAATAATTCTTACAAAAAAGCTACAAACATCCCAAACAATCATTCTAAATTGCCACCGTATCACTTTATCATAGCAAAGACAATAATACTGATGCAAAACATAAGTCATTTCACTGAAATCTAACATATTCTCATCAACATAATTATTGAATAAAACAACATGCAAGTCACTAACCAAGAGACAAAAGAAATCACAAACTGGTATAACAGCAGAGAGAGAGAGAGAGATTACTGCATGGATTGGAAGCGTTTCATGATGATGATGCTCATGTCCATGTATCGCTGAGCACAGTTGGTTAGGCAGGAGGACTCACCAGAGCTGAATTTGCTTCCAGGATTGCCAGTGATGCACTTGTCCCAGCACAAATTTGTCAGCTTTCCCACCATCTCACTGATCATGGCTTTCTGCTTCTCTTGCTGCAAAAGAAACCAGACGCTCATGTGAGTTTTTAAGTTCTTCAATACAGTCTAATTTCAAAGAAGATAAAGCTCTCTAATTGCGTACCAACCATTATTAGTCTTAATTCAACTAATCATATACCTCACATTCAAAGCAGGCTAATTCTTTTTCATTCGCAACTTTTTAGATGAACAGCGTTTTATAATAGATTCAGCTCATATAGATGGTGGCTTTAAGTTTGTATGAATGAATGTATTTAAATAAGCAATTGAGTTCTTAAAATTCTTTCAACAAAAAATATTTTAGAATATTTTGTTCATTCTCTTAAAATCATTGAACATGCCTTTGTAGATCAAGAATATAGACCAAAATATCACCATGACGGCTAATGATGTCAATGAAAATTTATTTATCATAAGTTCGTTTGTTGATGAAGCTATAAAAGAGTTGAATATGCGATGCAACTACAATCTAATAATACTATTAAGGGAAATTTACTTTCATAGCACACAATTCTTATGCATTTACATATTTAACACCTAAAATTTGATATTTACAAATATGATACCTTTTCTATGTATGAAATGGTGCATTAAAAATAACGATCGTACTATTTTTGATGTAATATTAAAAATTTGGGTGTGGTGCTATTGATGTAAATATGAAAATTTAGGTAGATATAGATATGAGATATAAAACTGATTTTTTATGCTTTTGAGAGCGTGAATTTTAATTTTGATCCCGTTTGAATAGTGTTTTTGAAATCGCTACCCATTTCACCGAAATTGCTTTTCAAAAGAAAAGACAAATAATTTTTCGTGAAATATTTTAAGATTTTCAGAAGTTTTAAAATGAAGTTCATAATTAGTTAGTATTGATGATAGGGTTGAATTTGATCAAGAAAGAGCTCAGAGAACTCTAAAAAGCAACCGTAAAAATCATACATGATGAAAAGCCAACTATAAAAAACATAACAAAAATGCAAAGAAATCTATGATCATCTTTGTGACAAACATATTCCAAGAAATATTGCTTGATTATATATGAATTAGGTTGGTCTCAAAGAAAAAAAAGAAGTTGAAATCAATCAAACATGAGCTATTCAAAAATTCCATGCTTGGTGATGAGTCAATTGAATACTTCTCTACAATGATTTATCTATTCTTGGAGTAGGAAGTATTTAGAAATGAGCATTCACTACTACGTGTAACAACCGCCACCACTAGACAAGAATCAGAGGAGATATTTCGCATTGGCATGAAAGAATAGTTACCAAGACATCAAGTGAACTAAGCAGTTTTAATTTCACATAAATGAAGTACTCCTAAATGGGGAACCTCTAAAATTGGGAGCATCTTCTCACTATCATTTTTCATCATCTTCTGTACAGCCCCTCTATTGTTTATTATGTGTTTCCTTCATTGCTTGCCCTTGCGTGTGTGACTATCATATGAATCCCTTGCCACTACTACCATTAAATGTTGATCGCATCGTCATCATAGACCTCTCCTAGTCTGTTGTTGTATTGTGGCTCTGCCACACTTGCTGCTGCGATAGTGTCACTTTTCTAAGTCAACATAAATCTAGATGATGCGCCAAAAAAAATTGAAGGGCTACAAAGGTAGAATCATGTGAAAGTGCTGCCACAGTAAGTTCGAAACCACAGACAAAGAAAGAAACCTATCTGCAAGCAAGAGAAACAATCCAAAGAAGGTCAGCCCATGGATTACTCCCTCTTAATTTCTCCTGGGCATGCATCCTGAGGCTATCCAAAATCCTCCGAGGCGATTTCTAATAGCCAGGTCATTAACTCCTTTCTCCCTTTCCTCTCAATTAAATTCAAGAAAGCTACAAATATCCCATAGAAAACCTAATTTCCTTGACTCTACAATTTCCTATGGGTTCCTCAAGCCATCTGCACCTCAATTTCCTATCACTAATATGTATCATCTCTTCCCATAACATATGATTCATTTCTCAAAATAATCTTTAACCAGCTATAAAGCATGCTACCTTGAAGCTCAATAAAATTGAGCCTAAAATACTTAATCTAAAAGTCACATTAGCCATACCACATGCAATGATAACTGAAATATCACATCACAATTAGTTTAATGCACAATCTTAGAGCTAGATAATGTCTATTAAAACAGAACCTTACAAAAAAATTTTGAGAAGAGAAAAACTATGTTTAATAGCAAATAAATCTATATTCAATGGAGTTTCGCATGTGCAATTGCAGAAACATCAAGAGACTATCTGCTATTCTCTACAATTACATCTATTTTTCAAACTTGCACAAATTTCAACAGCTTCCCAGGGGAATTAGATGCAAAATAAGATAGCATAAAACCATCCAATCAAGAAAGGTGGGAGGAGCTCAAGTTCTACAATTTCAGGTATTCATTCAAACTGAAAATTAAAACTTTTGTAGTAATTTTATCATAGAAGTAAACATGAAATGGTGAATATTTTGGTTTTTACTTGGTCATCAACTTTTAGCATTAAAAAATATGAAATAAGGTTAAGGATACAAATATTAAAAGCTTTGGATGATGGAACAAAAGAAGAGGATAAATTTGTGATTGATAAAATAAAAAAATAAAAAAAAGATGACATGGAGTGCCATTGTCAGGGTTGGCAGTGAAACAATAACATTCAATATTGATCTAAGATCAAAGGAAAAAAATTCTACATCGAGGCCTGGCACACTTGCAAATGAAAGGAAAAAAAAGATGAGGGTAATGAAGAAAAATGTGATTTGGAAAATGAAAATAAAAAGGTGAAGCTATTTTGGTTTATGATGATAATGATGATTTGCATGATTATTAATTTAGTTCTGATGGATACAAATAAAATATTTCATATGTTTTTATCTTGAAATCTAAGGTTTAGCATTTGGTTCTAATATTATGCATTGCTATAATATTGATAATTTTATGGGCAATTTACATACATACACATAATTCTTATGTATTTGCATAACTAACACCTAAACTTTGATACATATATGACACTTTAGTGTCTCAATTGTATCAAATTATATGCATAAAAAGGTGCATTCCACTTTAGAAAACTAAATATTAGTAATATTTTTAAAATCAAATAAATATTTGAGTGTATATAAAAAAAAACCAAAGTTTAGGTGTTCAATATAAATATATATGAATTGTGTGGCATGTATGTAAATCTCCCTAAATTTATTTATAAATGTAATTGTTCGCTCACAATATGATAGTTTATTTTTCAATATGCTTGTATTTTTCATGCACACACGCACACACATATTACATATATATATATAATTTATTTTTTGGTATAATCCCTCTTAAATTATTGAATCAATAATAACAACTTGTTCATATTTTTTATGAAGTATGGTGGTTAAATAGCATGGACTGCACCTTATATTATGCTCTATGGCAGCAAGAGAATCTTGCACCATAGTTGCTATTTGCTATTATCAAGTATGGATAACACTGAACCAAACAATTATAATTTTGAAATCATTGTGATTTCTAAATACAATGGTATTAAATCAAACATGCAAAATTCCATATATAACACTAACATCCAAAAATATTGGCATATTAATAGCACCAACATCAAATAATATTGACATCTTAATAACACCAGAATCTCAGAAACATTGAACCAAACAACCCTTCAGAGATCAGCTTATTCAACCATTCCAAAAAAAAAAAAAAAAAAAAAAAAAAATCTTTCCTACATTTTATTGCTCCTCAACCTTACCAGAATGAATCAATTACACTACACAGAGAATGCATATAAGGACCAAGGTAGCAACTTTCATGGATCTCCACAACTTTAACCATTCATCCCTGAACAATTAGAATCTAAATTGCAGCAAAAGCGCGGTTTTTTTTTTATTGCAGCACGGAAAAAAGTTTCCACTAAGCCGTTTACCTTCTATCAAAATGATACTAACATTACAGGCAATAGAATCACTCAGCCATCATGCTTCAACTGTAAAACTAGTGTAGGATCAGAGAACCTTACCTCTAGAAATTGTTGCAGTTCCTCAGACTTGTCCATTGCCGTCAAACGAAAGCGGTCGACGAAATCTTCCCAAACCCTAGATTAGGTTACTCGATGAAAACCCTGACTTCTAGTCCCGATATGGACCGCTTAATAGCGGGTGGAAAGAGAAAAGTTGGAAAACACATGTTTCTTGGAAGTGGTGTCAAAATTGACCCAAAACAATAATTTAACTCTAACCCAAAAAAAGCTAAGTTTAGGTTAATCCAAATAATTTTTGGGTTGAACTTGAGTCCAAAAAATTGATCTACTAAATTATTTGAGTCAAGTTCAAGTTGACCTGCTAACCTAAAATTAACCCAATTTTGACCCACTAATTAGAATTTAACTCATTTTTATTCACAAACCTCAAAATTGATCAATTTTTACACAAATTTTAATTTGACTCGATTTTAATCTAATACTTATATAAATAAGTCATTTGTGTTGTGTTCAGATCAATTGAGTCAGAGTCAATTGAGTTAACATTTTCACCCATTTAAGAACTTATTTGTTGGATCAATTTCTCGACTCAAATTAACCTCAATTGAATTGACAACCCTATTTCTAAGCACCCAAAAAAGCGTGCACAAAATGTGGGGAGCACAACCGGGACCGAATTAAAAAAAATTATTTTAAGCCAAAAAAATATTTTAAGAATTATTTATAAAAAATAAAAATTAAGCGAAAAAATGCCATATATGTACATTCAAAAAATATGAATATAGAAAAAAAATTTAAAATATAGATTAGATACATGCATTCTCTAAAAGCAATAAAAAATAATTAATAATATACTATCAAAATTTAAGCAATTCTCTAAATTTCATTAAATTTTTTATAGAGATAATAATGACATATAATAATATTAGCATCTTAGTTTTTTTTAGTGTTTTATCAAATTTAAGCTCTCTATTATAAAAATTTATCAACTAGAATGATCTACACATTATTTCACCTTCTATCATATTCTACTCATCAATTCTTTAAAAAAAATTAGAGAAAATATATTTCATTAGCATTTTATAATTTTTTTATTTTATATTCAAAAACATTTAAAAAGATATTTTATTATTTACAAAATTAAACTCTCATCGATCAACCACCAATCATATGATCATTATGCTTATCAAGCCAATACCCTCTTTCAAATCTAAAATAAATTAAATTATATAATTTTTTAATAAAAATAAAAATAAAAGGCTTTTTTTTAACAAAATATTGAATATATTTTGTTTGATTAAAAATATTGATTAAAATAAAATTAATAGGCTTTTTTTAAACATTCATATTTGATATTTGATAAGTAGTTAATGTTTCTTTATCATATTGTCTTATATCTTCTAATTATTTTTTTTAAAATTTTATGCAAATTTAACAATAAATTTATTACACATGTACCCGACTCTCCAACTACTGAATTGAGAGGGGTTACAATGCCTTCTCAAAATAGAATCTCTGTTCTTATCGCTCTCCCACTGCCCACCCACCAATCTCCGAATCACACGTGTCTACACATGGTCCCACCATAGACAAGCTACCCGCTTAAAATCGAACCGTCTCCCACCCGGAACACCCGCCGGAAACCCATCTCAGTCGTCCGCCCCGCCTCGAATCCCTCCTCTCTCTTCTCCCATAAAATCACCCCCACCCGAACCATTCGGCGTCGCTTACCTTCTCTTCGGGCGATTTCACGATGGGCTGCGGAGACTCTCGGCCGCAACAGGGCGACGAAATGCCGCCGGGGCTTCTCCCGTTCCGGCGGCGAATGCAGGAGCTGAAGCGGTATCGAGTGGAAGACCTCCGTCGTCGGAGAAAGGAGCGAAAGGACAGCGTTGTTTCTGCGGCTGACCTCCTCCATCCCGAAGAGGCGAATGCGATGGGAGAGGAGCCGGGTCGGAAGGCGGAGGAGGAGGAGGAGGACGTGAGGAGGATTCGGAGGGAGCGGACGGCGGCGGAGGAGCTGCCAGGTTCGCCGAGCTTCCGGTTTTATTTGACCGAACCGGGCAAGGCAGCCCATGGCGGCCCGGTCCTCAGTAATCATCAAGGTCGAGGTAGGTTGTTTTGCATTTCGATCCTTCGGATCTTCATTGAATCATTTTTTTGTTTTATAATTTAAATAATTTAGCAACAAATAAACAAAATAATATATCTAATATATTTCTTTGATAAAATGTTAAGAAATCATTTATAAGATTATGGAATAAACTTGAATTAATTAAAATTTTAATTCAAAATTAATTATTTTTTGCTAAAATGTATGGCTAGGACTTGCTTATGATAAATTTGAATGATTTTAATAATAAATTTATAAAATCATTTAATTTTGAATATTTAAAAACCCAACCAAACCAAATCACACATTGCATAAGATTAAGACTATATTTTGGATAGCTTTTTATTTACAATGCAATCTGAACCACACGATAAATGATGTAAAAAAAAACTATATTTAAAAAAAAAAATTATAGTGAAAATTTATATTTTTTAATTTAATCGGATAGAATAAAATATCTAACAAAAAGATGAAATCTAATTCTTTTAAAATAATAAAAAAATTATAATACTTATTATACTTTTTTAAAACAACTTTTTTATAATAATTTCAATATTATTTTTTCAGACAGTATCAACTATTTCAAACAAATTCTAAATTAAACTAAACAACAATTTAGTTAAATTATTTTTATTCATTTTTGAATAAATTAAAGTTAACTATATCTAAAAATTATATATATTATGCAATTTTTTATTTCAAAGTTGATAAGCAATACATTTCCTTAAAATTATATAATTACAAATGTAACTTATCACACTAACATACTTAAAAAGCATGATTAAAATTAACTGATCCTTGAATGATGGTATGAACTTTAATTTTTTAATATTTAATCAATTTTAATTTTATCCCAAAATTTGAATCACTAAACGATATAATAACCGAAAAGCAAATACTTTAATAATTAAAACTAATATTCAAATCACTAATTTCAAAATCAAATTAAACCATAAAAAAAGATAATTTGATCTGATTTTTCTCTTATAACAAAAATAAATACACACCCCTAATTTTTTATATTTTAAATTTTGTTCCTCAGCTAATATTCATTTGGTGCAATTGAAATAATTGAAAATGCTTCTATTTACAACAAGCCTTCCATCGAGTGTAGGGCAGACAATTTCCATTCATTTAAAGATAATATATTGTTTAATGAAAACAAGATTTTTATCATTAAAATAATTATTCTTATTTCATAACATATTTGGATCTTATTTACTGAAAAAATAATTGCTGACTACTATTGGTCTTTTTTTTTATGCAGAGAAACTCAATGAAGAGAAAGAGATGATAAATGAAAGTAATTAGAGATTCTCTCTCATAATTAGATTATCTCTGCATTATTTGCTATGTAAAATATTGGTATTTGCTTGTTTGTGATGGTTTATTGATTATTTCTATAGGGATGAAATTAAATTAATGCATTTTCAAATTCATTTATTTTAATTTAATTATTCTTCCTTTAGGATTCATGCATTAATGTTGTCGATCCACTTTTCTCATCTGGGAATTAAGACCCAACAAAGCAAAATCAGTGCTTGAGATAAAATGCGAAATAAATATATACGTGATAAGATTAGAGTAACTATAACGACAGATAATAATAGATAAAATTAGAGAACCGCCTTAGCCGTCCGATCACCTAGATGTATTAGATACACCTTATGTTAAGAAAAGTAAAGATAGGTTAGACTTAAATTTTGATATATAAAAAATGAACTTAATTTATTAAAATTTAATGAAAATTTGATAATTAATAAGACATAATAGAGAAAAAATTTATCTAATCAACCTCACATAGTAGATAAAACCTTGTTATTATATTTTACCTTTGATTTTACTTGAAGAGGGTAGTTAGAATATTGAAAAGAACATCAAATGATCCATTTTATAATCATCTAATAAATGAAGAAATTATATCTATTTGTAACATATTGCAATCCAATTGCTTTACTTTACTTCTTTGATTAAGGGCTTTGATGATTTAATTTATTTGCTTTAATCCTTTAATAAAGAAGAACATGAGTCTACAACAGCATTACTATTGGGATAAAAGGGGATAAGCTCCTCTTTATAAAAAGCCATTAGAAAATTTACTTTTATAATGATTTTTAAGTATCAATCTCTTTGATGACAAAAATTTTAACCAAATTTCTCTTTTGGAGAAATAAAAAAAAAATTTACATACATAGCACACAATTCTTATGTATTTACATATCTAATACCTAAATTTTAATATTTATAAATATATCACTTTTCATATGCATGACAATGTGCATTTCACTTTGAAAATGAATACTAATTTTTATTTTTTTGACATAATATTTAAATGTTTGAATGTTATTTTTATAAATATGAAGGATTATGTTTTAGATATGTAAACATAAAAAAAATTATGTACTATGTATGTAAATCCAAGCAAACTATATTGACTCCATGATATCACTAACAATTTGCAATATATAGAATAATATTTATCACTTTCGAACCTTATATATATATATATATATATATATATATATATATATATATATATATATATATATATATATATATATATATATGAGAGATTTATATACATACCACACAATTCTTATGTATTTATATATCTAACACCTAAAATTAGATATTTACTTATCTAACACTTTTTTATGCTTAAAAATGTGCATTACACTTTTAAAAAATGAATAAAGTGGTATTTTTGATGTGATATTGAAGATTATGGTTATATATATATGTATGTAAAAATTGAAGTTTATGTGTTAGATATGTTAATATATAAAAATTGTGTGGTATGTATGTATGTTAATATATATATATATATAGAGAGAGAGAGAGAGAGAGAGAGAGAGAGACCCACTCAATACTCAACAACAAAACAATTGCAAATACTTGCATAATATAGCCATGGTTCTTACCAAACAAATCTTCAGAAGACTTTATCAATAGACCTTTAACTCTCTTTCTGGTGTCAGCTCTTTTGCCTTCCTGCACTATTTCATCAGTTTTGAACACAAAACAACAAAAGATGCTCACTAATATATATATACTAAACACAATCAACACTTATAACAACAAAAAAAAAAAAACAATTAAAATAATTAACCTTTGTCTTTAGCCATAATTCTTATCATACAGTTCTTCAGAAGACTTTATGAATCTACCTTTAACTCTCCTTCTGGCGTCTGCTCTCACCTTCCTGGACTCATACCTGATGCGCTTCGCGTACCTGCATTTGCAATTTTTTTTTTTCAGTTTCAAGAACAGCAGAATCAGTCACCAGTGGCAAGATTGAGCTCATGAATCAAACAGAATGATGGAGATCGTATCGCTCGCCTTCGCGTTCGGCGCTTCTCTTTGTATCGCCGCATCGCATTACCCCTTTCTCGGCGAATATTTCCCTGCTGATGTTGAGAGGATTCACGAGCTCGTTTACGACGAGAGATTTCTCGTCGAAACATAGGTCCTTGTTGCGGGTGCCTGGTGCTGGATTGTGTGAGGAAGATGCAGGAGGATTGCTTCTGAGATTGTTTGGTTTTGCAGCTGTGCTAAGCTGGTGAGGAAAACACAGCATAAAAGGAAGTATAGTTATCAGTGTTAGTAGTGAGAGTGTTCAGTGGCCTGGTTAGATGATGTGCATTTGGATCATTATGGACATTTTTTTTTAAGTTCGAAGAAGTTTTTTTTTTAATGTTGATTTTAGTTGGAATTTAATCTGAATTAAAGGGAGATAATGTAATTTATTTATCAA